>APFE030672180.1:256819-266819 GCA_000404065.3 Pinus taeda
GACACTTGATCTGTGGCTTAACACCCGATTGGTCCATGATCTCTATTTAAAAAGCATGGAGGGTCATTTGTAGGTTAACTGTTCATGAGAGAAGCTTATGTAAAATTCCATTCTTTTATTAATAAATTGCCTGAAGTGGCAGCGTTGGCTCAGGCTGTGGACTGTTTCCCTCTTTGAGGGTTTTAACCACGTCAAAAATATTGGTGTATTGATCTGTGATCTGTTTGTGAGCGGTGTCCTTTGGTGTTTTGTCTGAGGAACTTACCCTGTAAATTCCTACAGGAAGTTCTACTAAGGGGGAAGAGCTATGCTCAATGTTCTAGATTAGAGAAGACCCTTATCTAGAGAGATCATGTCCATCGGTCCAAGTTGCTCTCTTAAGACAAATAAATTCCCCTTCAACAAATCCTTGGTGAGAATATATGTTATATGCTGATCTGTTGATATGTGATGGAGTCTCAAGGCTCCTCCCCACACCATGTATTTAATATAATTATATTTTATCTCTATATGCTTGGACATGTCATGAAATATGAGATTCTCTTCCAATTAGATTCCAATTTTGTTTTCATAATATATCACTGTAGTGTCAAGGACCTACACAAACAACTCTCTATAGAGATTTCTCAACCAAACTACTTCACAGCTATCAATGCTAGTGGAAATATATTCTTCCTTGGTTGTACTCAAAGCTACAAACTTATGTTTCTTGGTCATCTAATATATCATGGTCGATCCAAATCTAAAACAACATCTTAAAGTGCTCTTCCTATCAACAATGTTTCTTGCTCGGTCAACATCAACACATCCATGAAGTCTCACATTTCTTGTAGTATATCTCAAATGAAGGGTAATTGTCCATTCAAATATCTCATAATGTGTTTGGAAATAATTCAATGTGCATAGAGGGGCTCAATCGTAAATTGAATCGGGTGTTCACTACAAAGCATATATGTAGACGAGTGTTCACAAAAAACATAAAAGCCCCAATCAACTATCTATACTCAGATGGATTTGTCAAATCGAGTCATGCAACTTCTCCACATAGTTTCTTGAAATTCATTTCCATTAGAGTGGCTAGGGACTTGCATTCTGCCATTCAAAATATCTTCAACAACTTCACAATATATTTTCCTTGTGAAAGGAAAATTTCTCTAGGTCTTTACCACACCTCAAGACCTAGAAAATTGTGCAAAAGTCCAAGCTACTTCATCTTGAATTCAGAGGCTAGCTCCCTCTTACACTCAATCATCAGGGGCTCACATCATGTCAAGAATAGATCATCAACATATAGAACCAAAATCAAAGGCATACGTTGGACCACCTTGAAGTAGTGTTTGGGATCAACACTACTCATAGTACTCATGGCAACAAGGTATCCCTCATACTTGCATGGCTTCTTGCTTTCTCTAAAAGTCCCTCTAGTGGGAATGTGTCTCTCAGCATCTTGTAATGTGTCATGAATCCAAAGTGGCTTCTTTCTGGAAGGGAGGTCACATGGAGGAAGTTACAAGGGGTCCATGGGATCTAATGGATCATCAACATTGTCTCTCTCAAATTTAGTTACGGAACGACCTTCTAGAATATCCATATCATCATTTTCCTTCATAGGAGGGGGAGGTAGAGGAAGGTTGCTTGCTTTTCCAAGGGTAACAACTTCATCGAATTTTACATCCCTACTAATATCAACCTTCCTTTGACAAGGAATATATATTATAAATGATTTAGAATCTTCACAATGCCGAACAAGCATACCTTTTATTTTGGTGGCTTCTAGCTTGTTCCTTTTGTCTTTTGACACATGGAAATATATGGGGCTGCCAAATATCATGAGATGCTTAATGTCAGGCTTCACACCTATGAATACTTCTTCATGAGTCTTATTGTCCAAAGCTTGATGAGGAACCCTGTTTTGAACGTATATTGTTGTATTTGTTGATTCTCCCCAAAGGAAGTTTGATAACTTTTGTTGATGGAGAATTTCTCAGGAAACTTCCACATTAGACTTATTATTTATCGTAGGCACTCCATTTTGTTTGATATTATAGGGAATTATCCTTCTTGATACCTTCCATATTGAAAAATTCTATGAACTCATTTGAAATGTATTCTCCTCTATTGTCAGATCTAAAGACCTTAATTTTCTTCCTATTTTGATTTTCGAGCAAAGCCTTGAAGTCCTTGAAAATATCGAAGGCCTCATCCTTATGCTTTAGGTAATATATCCGTGTCTTCCTTGATAAATCATCGATGAAATTTATGTAGTAGAGATGGCCAGCAAGAAAATGCATGGGAATTAGTCCACATAGGTCAGAATGAATGAGTTGGAGGATGCTAGAGGGGAATGGTATCCTTGACTTCTTCCCAATCTATTGGCACACCTTGGACATACTCTATCATGTTGAGCTTGAACACTAGTGATCCCAAAAACCAAATTCTTCAATTTTGGAAGGGATTCATAATGTAGATGTGTCAATCTTTGGTGTCATAGCTCACTTTGATGATTAATGTCATGGACCATTTCTAGAAGAGTTCTTCCAATGACTCTATAGATTCCTTCTACTCTCTATCCCAATGTAAAGGCATCTTTCATTTGGGACTCCTTCAGCTAGGTGAGAAATTTTATTTTGATGAAGGCTTCTCTCATTCCTTTGTCTTCCAAGGTAGTGATAGATATAATTTTTTTGTTTAGTTCTATAACATACATCACTTCATGAAGAATAATGGATTCCCTGGAGTTCAAAGAAAAATTAACAAATCCTATGTTGTTTATAGGATATTTAGTATTGTCTCTAAGAATAATATTCAAACTTGTCTCCCTCTCAACCATATTTGAGAGGACCTCCTTTCCCCCAAAGAAGTGTTGGGAGGCCACACTATATACATGATAACTATAATATGAATATGGAGGAGAAGAACTAGAGAGGGAAGAAATGAGAATATATTCAGATTGACTAGTAGCAACATTACTTTCATACTTGGAATTCCTTGACTTGTTTTGAGGATGGTGGTATTCTTCACGATCATCTGGAGCATCTCTTCTTCTTCTTTCATTTCTTACTTTTTGATCATTCCTTTGATAAATTCTTCCTCTTCAATTATTGAACCTGTTATTGTTTCTTTGTGTGTTATATCTTGGATCATTGTTATCTTCAAGAAAATATTGAGCATAGTGACCTTTCATGTGACAATTGTAGCATTCAATGTGAAACAATTCCTTTCACCTTCCATTCCTTCTGTTAGAGGTCTTGGGATTATGCTTCTTAAGCTTAATTAACCTCCCTTTCCTTTCCTTTTCTTGTCATGAGAAACATAAGCAAAGGGCTCTCCTTCTTCATGTTTTTGAATCCCATCTCTTGAAATCATCCTGGATTCTTCTTGAGTACATTTTCAAACAAGTTCATGAAATGATGAGAAACTATTGTTATTTCTTATGGTGGTAATGAAGGTTTAACAAATAGGAGGGAGACCTCTAAGGTTTACCAACATGAACCCCCTATTAGGGACAATTTCTCCAACTCTCTGCAATTGATATCTAAGATGATATATCCTCATGACATAGGATTTCATATATTCTCCTTTATTCATTTGAATATATTTCAGTTTATATTTGAAGGAGATGATTTCACTCAAATTATTTACCTCATGCATGTCGGCTAGCTAATCATACATATCCTTATATTTCTTCAAATTTCAAATATAGACACGTAAATGATCTTGCAAACCATCAAAAATATTTTTCTTTGATTTTAACTCACCTTTCTTGTACTTGTTCTTGGTAGTAGTGGGAGCATTTTCTAGGGGCTAAGGAAATTTTCCTTGTATTTACTCTAATACATCATTGTTATTCGATATAATTTCCAAGCTAATCTTCCAAGAAACAAAATTTGATTACTCTCCCATCTTCTCAACTTCCTTGAAGTATGAGGTACTCATCTTGACCTACTCAGATATATTATTTCAACTTTTGAAAAAATGTTTTCTCTAACTCCAGTCTCATTTGGGCTTGTTCTTCACCTTAGTTCTAATTCCATGTTAATTTTTCCATTATTCTATGGTATGTCAATTACTTTAGCCCAATTCAATTCTTCAAAAAGAAATATCTTTAATAAAAAATAATTCTTCTAATAATCAACAATAATTGAACATAGAACACTAAGTGTAATGACAATAAGAGACAATCAAGGGTATCAACAACATACCTCAATTTGGTCAAAGACCAGGGAAAAACCCCATAAGGGGGAAACCCTTTGAAAATTCTTCTTTTGTTAGATTGTATTCAAATTTTCAATAGGGAGTACAATGAGACAAATCCATAAACAAGAGTCAAAGTCAATGCTTTGACTTATCAAAGAAATCAACCAACCAAGATTCAATATGCTAATGACGAAAAAGTCAAACCTGGTCAACTATCAAAATTTGTAATCTATCCAAGTCAACAATTGTTAAAGTGTGTTCTAACCAGCCCATAAAGTCAATGGTCTGTTAGCCTCCTACTACAGCAGGTTACTCATCTTTCATGATTGACATTTTTACATGCCAAATATGTCATTCTTTGCATGCTGCAATGTTCCATATTTGCTACAGAAGCCAAAGAAGGATGCCAGGAGAATGTGCCAGTTCAAGTGCCACTGCTGTGTTCCAATTTTGATGTACTAGTCCATTTTTGAAGAATTTTTGGTTAAAGGGAGGTCCAAACAGTTTAATTTTGGTCTCCCTAGGTTTCAATTTCCTGTTTTAGAATATAGAGAATTAACATCTGTCCAAACAGCTTAATCTTGGCAGATGCCTAGATAGGTAGAGAAGCAAGGGTGCTCAACAGCTTAATTTGAGCCCCTGGATGAAATAAGTGTAGATGTAGATAGGAGGACAGAATAAGAAAAATTTGAAAAGCTGGGTCTGCAAGTCTAAGTGCACCCAAACAAAAAAAGGAAGAAAAAATGCTGGGTGAGTAGGTTGGGTAGGTAGCTTTGAGGTTGCAGAATGTCGATGTGTGACCAATTTCATGTTTTCATGTGTCATATCTGTTCAAGTCACAATCATCAGGCAGTTTTCATTTGAAGGATTTCAAGCGAGGCATGACTAATTTCCCCCTTCTTCCTTATTCCCCAAGAAACTCACTAATCTCCCTGAAGAGATCAAGATCTGCTTGATGCCTCTTAGTTTCATCATTTTCCATATCATTCACCTTGGTAAAGATATGCTTTACTCAAGGAATATTCATACTCCCTTTATGGATCATTGTTTCCCTTAATAGCCTAAGATTCACCCACTTAGCGCTTTCTCATCATGGTTATATTAACTACTAAATTACTATATAGCTCCCTATCTATCTCGCCATCCCCTACTAAAACTATGTTAATAACTCCCCTATGTACTTATCCCCTCCCCTTGGTTGAAAAATTACCATAAGTATTCCTTGGGAATTGCTAAGTTTGCCTAAAACATAGCAAGAACCCTCATTTTGCCCCTTTAAAACCATCTTCCAATGCAATGGACTCCTTCCTAAGCATAAAATTCCCCTTTTTAGGTTATCGGACCTCTTCTGAGGACTCAAATGCTCTGCAAAAGCATACATAACCTTCTTCCGATCGCAATAACCCTTGTCAACTGCCGTAACATTCTTCCGATCCCTTTGGATCCCCCTCCGACACGATTATCGCAGTCGGAGGTCGCAAAGGTAATGTGGCGCGTTGTTGTTTCTCCCTGATGGATGTCCCACCAATGCCATTTCGCAATCGGTGTATCACAAATACGATATGTCACATATATATGCCCCCTCCCCTCTTAGTCCGATGCGACATTGCCATAGCATCAAGAGAATATATCGCATCACAAATACTTCCTCACCACATGCCTTCATTTAATTATATATTTCGTTTAAAACATGATTTATCATTAAGACATGTTTCATTGCAAATTCATCACAAATCCCAGCATTTTCAGTTATCCCTATCGCATCGCAATAACATATAAGGCACAATACCATCCAACGCCCTGCCACGTCACTCTGCCATTTCACCCTGCTGACGTCATTTGTCGTACCAGGACCCACCGGTGACGTCATGCTAATGTCACCCGCCAAAGAAAGGCGCGCAAGCACGAAAATGGATCTTAGGAGGCCCGGATTCAATTTCTGAGGCAGTTTTCGATGCACACATCGCTATGGGAAATAGGCCAAAGTGGGGAATCTTGAGGGAATATTTTGATTCCATATCCGTTTTTACGCCGAAAAGAGCAGAAAAGGCCCGATTTTGCAGTTTCAACGTATCCGAAGAAGGAGAGAGACCCGGTTGAGGCATTAAAGAGTATCAGCACAAATGCAAAGCCAAAATCCATGTCAAAGAGTATCCGTGTTGCAACGAAGTGTATCAGTAAAGATCTTCTCAGGGCTCGAGGCGAATAGAACATTAAAAGAAAATCTTTAAAAGTCAAGAAGCAGTTAAGGAACCACTCAAATCTCATCATCACAGTGACTGCACATTAAAATTCACATAAGATCAGTGGACCAAAGCTCAAAGTTCAGTTATTGAAAAAGCACAGCACCAAGTCATAGAGGACCCCATATTAACTCATTTTGATCCAGCTGCTTCTGGCGTAGCTCGATAGATATTTTCCTGCATTTAATTCCAGCACGAGTTTAGGTTTAAAGGTTTTTTCTCGCAGACCTGTTTAGGTCGGTTGTAATCAATATTTTTGGATATTTACCCTATATATACAGCCTTGAACGATGTAATTGGGGTTGGAAAGTAGTTGGTTAGTTGGTTGTTTGATTTACTCTAAGGGAGACTCGCATTGTATACCTGATGATTTCTATAATCAAAGATTGTTGAAAGCTTGGAGAATGGGCTATCTAATGCATTGCTAATGGTTTTTTTGAAGAGTGAACGATGGAATTCTTGTGCTGCTTTATGAAACAATAAGTTTTCCTTATCTCTGTTATTTCAATTTCACATATGCTGAAGTCACGGAATGAGAGACTGGTTTAGAATTTGCTTTGCTGCACTCTATGCTCAGTTTTTGTGCCTTCTTAATGTTTTCCTCTTGATTTAGGCATAAATATGAATTCCTCATGGCTCATACTTGCTCTAATTCACTTATGAATGACTGTTATTTAGGAATTCTTAGCTGCTCCTAAGTATGGCTATTTCATCTTCCCCTTGCTAAACTGATTGAGATATTCTTTGTTGCCTCTCATTCTTTAGCCCTCAATCCATCTCCCTTTAGCTTGAATATTGTTTCACGAACAACTATCTTGCTCCTCATTTCTCTTGTGACCAAGAAAACGCACCAGCAGTCCCACTCCATGACTCCATGCCCAATGGTTTGAAATTTATCTCACTATGCCTTGCCTCTTTTCTTGAAAGTATCCTCCCTTCACCCAAGCCTTCCTTCCACCCAAAAACAAACAAAACCCCCGAACCATATAACTAGCCTAAAAACATCATCAACAAAGCTAAATCTGAAAGAGAGAGCCCTCTCTGATTGTAGGTGGTCTAGAACCTGCAGTCCAAAGATTGGTTTGTGGTTACCTTGGTCATATCCCTTCAGGAGCTTAGGGACAACCTGAGTGATAACACACACGTACAAGCTTCAATTTTGTCCATTTAACTCTTGCTCAAAAAAATTTAAATATCCAAATTTGGATTGTCTTTCCCACTCCAAAAAAAAAACAACACCACAAAATGATCACCTTTTCCTTATGGCCCCCAAGAAGCATTCAAAACTACAAAAAATTTCACATTTACAAATCAAATTTCAGAAATTCTAGAATTTTGTCACTAAGTAATTGCGAAAATGGGTCTCCAGGTGACACCTATAATTCCCACAATATAACACATATGTAAATACTAATATACTTTTTTGTATGCTAACTTGTTTGCAAGAGAAACCTCTCTTGGTTTCCTCAAATTATGCCCCAGATCCGCAGAATTTGTTCCCCAAAATCATGGCTAAAACAATAAATTGCACACTCTGGAAATTAGGCTTTAAAATTACATTTGAATCTCCCAATATATGACACTTATGCATAGCCTAAAGGTAATTTTTTTCTTTTGTATTTTGATGGAAAAAACCTGTTTTGGTTTTCCAAAATTCATCTCCAATTGGTCGAAAATCACTTTTACAAATGGTGACTAAAACAGTCACTTTGCACAACAATATGTGGTAGACCTCCAAGCTTAGCATGGTTGTTGATGGTTTTGAACAAAACTAAGTAGATGGGTGTGCTTGAGATGATGGTCTGTTGGTTTATAATCCTTTAAGTTCCTTTTTCCCTGCTTGTAGGCTTCCAAGTTGGCTGATCCTAGTTTGCACAACAGTTGTTTAATGAAGCATAGCAACTTGAGAAGAAGTCTGTGTTTGGGGGATATCTCCCAAATGACGAGCCAAATTATATTGAAAATTTCATAGAAAATTAATATCATCATCACACTCCACAAAATATCTGAGCCAAATCCAACTCATGGAAATTGATAAAATCCAAAATTATTGTAGGTGACAGTAGCTTCATTATCAAAAGCCATGAATATTTTTGAGCCGAAATTAATTGAGTTTGTTCATCTGACCAACATACATCTATTGTAAAATTTTCAGGGAAAATGGGTACAAAGTTTTAGGAGATATAGTGAAACTACAGTGATTGTGTGAACATGCATCGTAAAAGAGAAACATCCTTCCATATCGATGCTTTCATCCACTACTAACCTCCTTTGGAATTTTTCTTCCTTTCTAGAGTCTCCATATTGACTGTGGAAGACTTAGAAACCCCCCCAAGACAAAATATGTGCAATGAAGACTGAGAACGTAGACATGGTGAAATAGGGTATTTTGTGCAGCAATTGCATAGCGATGGCTTGAGTTGAGTTGAAACCTTCAATTGAATCTATTTGCAACCTTCTTGGATCCTCATACTCCTTCAATCTAATTCTTCTTGAGATAGATGATACATGAGGATAGTTTGTTGAAAAAATTATTCCTTCTACATGTCCCTTTCATGCAATGATGATGAATTTTGAGTGGAGGGATGAGGCAAAATGGAGAGAATCTTGCAATGATGATAGGTACACCTCACTAATAGCTTCATAGCCACTTTCAACCAACTGTACCTCGCTGACATGACTCACCAATGTGACCTATGATAGATGAAAAATCATGAAATGACTCGTAATGTCTAATAATGACACCTTTTCTTTCCGTGATTGCAAAATTTAAAAACAACCACCCTCATCAACCTTATACTCTTACAAATTTGAAATAGGGCTTAAAGACCCCTTTTCATCACGCATATACTTACAAACATTTGATCACTTTTACCTTTTTACATAAGAAACTATCTTTAGACTATGACACACACTGACTCATAGGATTGACATTACAAAGTACCCCAAAAAGAATAGGAAGAGGCAAATATACTTTGATCCCTATTTTATAGGACCCTAACACAACCTAGTAGCTCTAGGCCTCTGCTAGATGATCATTTTTTTAAATCACACATCTTTCTAAATGCACGGTTATCTCTTTTTAAATCAATTGAACAATGAAATGAAGAAAGGTATTCTAATATTTTACCTTAATCTTGGTAAAGAAGGTGTTGTAATATGTTACCTCTTTTTAAATGGATATTTATTTTTATTTTAAATTAGGTTAAACAAAATAAATGACAATATTGGTTTCAATATTCAATTCTGTAATATTTTACCTCTTTTCAAATGCACAATTCCCTCTTCTTTTAAGTAGGTTAAATAACTAAAAAGGTTGATTCCATTCATGGACCTAAAAATGGAGTAGCCAAGGCATATTTTGTAGTCACTTTCTCCTTAAACTTGAATTATTCAGGTTTATTTTTTATTCCTTTAACTCCTTCTGAGTGCATGATTGTCTTGTTATTTTAAATATCTTAAACAAAATATATGAAGTTGATTCCAATATTTGATCATAAACTCCCAAGTAGCCAAGACATACTCTAATCTCTTACCTCCTTTTAAGTGAAAAAATGTAT
>APFE030672180.1:269319-286032 GCA_000404065.3 Pinus taeda
AGAATAATAATTAAAGATATAACAAAATGCATTACAGACAATGAATAAGCACAATGCAATATAAAGATATACAAACAAACGTATAAATGTTAAGTGCATTAAATACAAATATTCGTAATAAAGAAATAAATGAATTGTGCATTATCTGTGAATGCAAGGAAATTTTACCAAATTTGTAAGTACAAAGAGGAAAATATGCAATCCATAAGGGCTTCATTCTACACTAAACACATTACTAGTCTTAGAAAGATTATACTATACATAGAGAAAGAAAATTAGATAACAAAAAATGGAAACCAGAGGTAAGATTTCAACATGTATGCACATGAACCCAATGGTATAGTCATTGTAATCATCTTGTATTAAAAAAATACCAAAATAAGCAAGGGACCTCACATGTATGAATAACTTAGATATAGAGCTCAACCAGTCTCCTAAATAACCCAAATTTATTTTCAACCTTCTCACTATAGTGGAAGAAATAAAATGCATTTATGTGTAAACGTATTTGTTTTCAGTAGTTTCAAATTACTAGGACAGTAGGATATCCTTTACATACAAAGGAAAACTAGGAACCATGATGATGTTTCACAAAGAAAATAAATGAATAGCAAGCCACTCATGGCCTTTGCCTTGGTACCTAGTTAAGGGGCTTGGCCTTAACATCATAGGATGAAATTGGAACCCTAGTTGGAGACACCAAGGGGCAAGTGAACATCCATCGCACGTCTAGAAAGAATAGGAGACCCCAACTTGTAAAATAAATCCTCCAATAAGTATTCGAGCATTGTCAGACTGGGACAATGGGTTGGAGGCGTAATGAAGAGTGAATTTGTCATAGGAAATGAATAACTAGCTACGAGGGGGTGTCGATGTGGGAAGGGACTCCTTAGTGCTTGATCCTGTACATCATTAGTAAACAAATTAGAGTCACCATGGAAGAAAATTTGATAAGAATTGAAATAGATGTAGGTATGGTTCCAACAAAATTACTTACATTTCCTCGAGCTACAACCTTACAAACCATTGTTGAATAATCCAACTAACTATAAGGGGGAACCTGAAAATTTTGGGTTTCATTATTGTAAAGCATTATATTGAACATAAAATGAAAATATAGATCCCATGACAATGAGAAAGATAGCGTTACCTCTAGAAATTGTGAAATGAACCCTCAACCCATTGTAGAGGACACTCTTCCTCACTGAGTTTCCAAACAATGAACCCAAGTGGAGTATCCAAAAAACATCAACGCAACCATATTAAAAAAAGTATATCAGATACAAACATTGAAGAAAATAAAAAAAAAACCCAAATCTAAATCTTACCATGGGATCCTCATTTTCTCCATCTGGCACTCGCTACAACAGAGGAATACAAGTGTGAAGAAGGCCAAATGGCCATGAAAAATAGAATATATGTGCATAAAGATGGTCAACATGCATGGAAATGTTGTGTGGAATAACAAAGTGAAAATGGCATTGAATGTCAGTGTACAGGGGTATAAAGTTACGGTTTGAGTGGGTAAAAAATCATAGCCCTGGGATTTGAGTAAGGATAATCGCTACCATTGATCAGTTCTTGAGATAGAAGGACATGTGATATTCACATGGTTCATTAGCGTGTAGCCGATTTTGTGGTGCCAGGTATGAGCTCTCAATAATTTCCAAACTAGCAAGAGTGTATTGTAGCCCCATATGGACTCAACCTTTCACAAATTCACATGAATATAATAGAACAATGATAGCAACAACTTCCAAGGAATTAAACATTTATTTGAGAATTTGTAGGTTATATTCCTTCGAAATTATAAGAGGAACAAATCCAGGCACTTTCTTAAGTTATGTGCCTCATAGGGCATCACCTTATTTACTTGAGTATAAATCGTGCACAATATATTGCGCGAACCTAAAGAAATTAAATAAATTCTATATAGAGGAAATGACTAATAAGTTATTGTAGGTTAAATCAGGGAATTAAGAACATATATACAAAGAAAATAATTACTATTTCTCTTCCACATGAAATAAAAATGTGTGTATTGAAATTAATCCATCCCTTTGTACAACACTACTAGAAAAAAAATAAATTTATGTAGATTATTTAAAATTTGGGGTATATGACATATGGTATCATAACCTAGGTTCAAAAACTAGGCCTATGGGAAACCATTGCAACAATTAAGCTTGTATAAACTATACAAGTGGTTAAAATGTGTAAATTAATAAGTGTTGTGCTGACAATAAGGTAGAAAAGTGTCACAGAATTACAAGACAGAATGGCAGATACTCTAAATCTACCTTCCGTAGAGGGAGAAAAAAATTATGTGGAGCTAGGGGAAGGAAATACCCCACCAAAAAATCAGTTCTTGGAAATGGTAAGAAGTTTACAACAAGAATTTTCCACTATCAGGACTATTCATGAGAGGTTGTTGAAAGCGAGTGTGAAGCAATGAAAATTAATATGGGAATTAACTAAAACTTCTAATTATAAACCTGTGGAGATCATGGGGGATGGGGAAAAAGTAGAACCACTAAAAAGAAAAAATATTCAGACAAAACTTGAAAAGTGTGAAAGTGGAATGAATTAGAAAACAACTATCTAAAGATGCATAAAAGGAATAAGAAAGTGGAGTTTCAAGGGGAGTTTACAAAAATAATACCCCCTACATTTGATGGTGAAAAGTAGAAGGATTTGGAGTCATGGCCTCTCAGTATGACCAAGTATTTCCAAGTTAATTAGTATGATAGTAATTTGAAGGCCAGATTGGCCATTTATCATCGATGGGGGAAATTATCAATCTGGTGGGATGAGGTCACAATAGTGCATACATTGGAAGAAAAGGTAGTTTCTTGAGAAGATTTCCAAAAAAAAATCAAGTCAAAATATTTAAATGAACGATACTATGATGATCATTCAAAGGCATTCCATGAGTTAAGAATGTGACAATTAACCATGGATGAATGTTTTGCTAAGTTCACCAATTTATTACATTAGTCCCCTACATCAAGGAAGATAAAGCCAAAGTATAGAGGTTTTCAAATTGTTTACCCATCTCTTATTAGGAAAGGATTGAGTTCGAAAATCTTAAACCTGTGGATGGAGTGAGAAAAGAAAGATTATGTTATTAACAATTTAAAAATAGAGGACAAGGCTCAAAAAATTAGCAAGGTAGGGACAAAAATAATTCTGTAGTGGGGAGAAAATACAAAAATATGCATCTCCTAAAATTTTTGGAAGGGATCACTAGTGGAAGAATTTCAATAAAAGAAATTCAAACTAGCCTACACAATCTCAGACTGGATCAAAATGCATGAATCTGAATAATAAAAAGACAAGCAGGGTTAAAGAAAGAGAACCTTTGTAATGTTGGGGGTGTGGAGAACCTCACATGTTGAAGGAATGTATGCATAACCTGAGGTCTCTTTAAGTTATAAAAGAAATACATGAAGCAACAACAGTAAATGATATTGCAAGGAATATCTCGATGATAAGTGCAATGTTAAAGAAAAAAACAAGCTGAGAATCAATCCAGTATGATTGAGATTGAAGGTACTATATTGAACTATTTTGTAATTGCATTAATTGACCCAAGGGCTAGTCATGCTTATATTAGTCCTCAGATTGTGGGAAAGTGTAAGCTAATAAATGGAAAAATTAAGAGTCCATGGCTAGTACAACTAGCAACATGCACAAAAAGAAAGGTAATTGTTAGTATGAAAACTATTAGTATGTGTACAAAAAACTGAAAAGGAAGAAAAACCCTGCACCAAAAGATCATATGCATAACAAAAAAAATGAAAGTGTAGCAACCTAATGGATCATATGAATAAGAGAAATTTATTAATATAAAAATTACACCTAGTGAGGAGAACTTATAAACCTTGGTCTATAGATCCCTCTACATGGGATGGGTCCTTTTGACGTCCTTGTACTTCAGTGATTTGTTTCTCTCTCTCATTTCACAATGGGAAAAAAATAAATAAAATAGCTTGAACTCAAGTGGGAGCTCAAATGCAATGAGACGATAAGGGTGATGACGAAAAAGGTCATGGTCAAGAATGAATGAAAACCCCTCTTATTTATAGAAAAGTATTGAGCTAAATTAGGAAATAGAAAATAATAAAATATTATTTATTAATTCAAAATCTAGTCGTTTTGAATAATTTATTATATTTTGTGAGAGGGAAAAGATATTCAAAATGGTCAAATATGTTTATTTAGAAAGTGGATGAAGTAATTAATAAATGAAAATGATTTATTAATCACTTTGTGAAAATTAAGAAATACATAATTATTAAACAGTGTTTTAATAATTATCTCATAAGGACAATTTGGAATAAATAAGGAATAATAAATAAATGGTGATTTATTTAATTATTCCAAGGTGGTTAGGTAAAAATTCATAAGAAATATGTATCAAATAATGGTTTTATAATTATTTCTAGAGAGTATTAAATAGATAATGATTTCTTTATTATTTTCATGGGGCTTTTGAATTTAAATGAGAAATAATCTAGGAAAAATGGTTTACTAGATTATTTCCTATGGGGGAAGTGGGTTTACCATGATAAAATTTATTCTACATGGTGTATTTCGATCCACATAGTTAAAAATGGCTAGGTTATCATTTCTTGGGTGATAATAATAACTAGCCATGTAAAACCATGTCCCATAGATCTAAATTGTTGTCCCATTGAAGTAAACTTAAATGTAATTCCTTTAGGTTCATATGATACATTAATAGGTATAGATTGGTTGGAAAAACATAGAGTTGTAACAAATTCTTGGTTATCACTCTGATATTTCTTTTGAATTTAATGAAGAAAGAAAAATCAAAGGTAACCACAAACCACTTTTGGAGATCAAGACCTAGCCTTCGTGATGCTCAGAGAGGGCTCTCTCTTTATAATTTAAATATTTTTTAGTTAAGATGATTTTAGGCTATTTATTGCTTGCACTTGGGGTTTTGTTTTGAAATTGGGTGGTGGGACCGCTTTACTTGGATGATCAGAGGTTTGGTTTCTACCATTGGGCTATGGAGTCGAATGTCAGACAAACAAGACTGGATTGAGTTCTAAAAACAATGTCTATAGGGAAAGATAGATGAGTTGGTGCAGATATCAAGAGGCTAAATGGTGAATGGCTTCAAATTGAATCCAAGGAGCAATTAAGGGTTCTCCAATCCGGGTATCAGAGGAAAAAATGTAAATGACTAACTGTGCAAAACATAGTATAATTAAACAAATTCTGAGTGATATTCCCCATTAATTAATTTAGATTTTGAACACATTTAAGATTATGAAACACATAAGAAAGGTAACAAAATCACCCAAAGAAATTACTTCACTACAAATGGCTCATCTCATGAATCCTGTAGCAAAATGATTTTATCACTTGCTCTAGTCTGTTGACTTGAAAATGGTACAATCACTCTTAGGTTCAATATCAAAATAACTCTACAAATGTAAAATAATCCACCCTAATACTTCGAATTTTGAGGTATTTATACAAAAGGAATTACAAAATATCTGAAACTGCTTTCAAAACTAAACTAGGAAAAAATGAATATCTTCTTGCAAGAAGATAGAGATAGCTATTGAACTATTGCTTGTTGTCCCTGTTATTAAGGTTATGTTGACCTTTTCTCTTTGATATTTCTTCCTTTATGCTGCTTGGTTGTTTGGTCTTTATGATGGATGTTCTGTTTTACTTTGACCTTTGACCTAATACTCTTTCATTTGATACACTTTAACCCTGCTGGCCTGTTAATATCCTTTTACCTTGATGTTTCACTTTCTACTATAGATTTATAATTTATTGTCCTTTTACTATAGGAAATCATTTAGTTTTTCCCATCTTTATTCATATGGTAATTAGATATTGATCATTTTTCTGTATATCTCATCTTCCTCTATATATTTGGCAAAAGTGGGCTTGTTAATAAACAGGTGTTTTACCTCATGTAGGAGGTAAAACAAGTTTTCAAAAGTTTGGTACAATACTTTGCCTGTTGGCATGCCCTTCATAGATGAAGTGATCACCTGTTCTTTAGCCACTTCCCTAATCTTCTTGTTGTAATCTTTCTGTCATTAAATTTTCATTTATAACTAAGGGATTAGGTAATCACTTTTCCTTCAATACCTCAAATTTAGCCATGAACCTGTCAATGGCTAGTTGCATGTTCTAACACTTATCTTTTAAATTCAACATCAAATTCCTCTTGGTGAGGACTCTCCTAACTTCCAAAATTGTACCTATCCTATCATGTATCTCAAGCTCTTGCAATTCATATTTATTCTTGGAGTTGAGGAAGTGGACGATTCTTGCTACTTCCTCTGGCATATCTCCAAGTTTTGTTTTAACCCTTTCAATGGATTCTATTCCCTGCTCAATCAAATCAATCTTCTAAAAATGACTTGGATGGATGGCCAAATATCATTGATATAGTCAATGATATTGGCCCATAGTTTCTCTTTAGCCTTTCCTATTGGTTCAGTCAAGGTTAGTTCTTTCTCCAGGGTTTTTATCCTCTCATTCATCCTTGCAACCTTTTGTTGTTCTTCCTTATGCATGATCTAGGCAAGTTTGTAATCTATCTCAAGCCTGCTGACTTTCTCTTTCAATTCGTTCATCTCATTGGTCTGAATGGACATTTATTCCATTTCTTTGACCATCCTGTTTGCTTCCTCACTTGTGGAGGTTGCTGTTGTTGATCCCGTTGCTAATGTAGTCTTTGGAGATGTTGGAAGTGCAGTGGCCATTGGTGCAGTGGGAGATAATGCTACTGCCAAAGTAGAAGGTATAGTTGTTGTCACTGTTGGAATGAAATTTGGAGGAGCACTATCAATGCTAGCTTGTTTGAGCTGGACTAAGGTATCCCACTCCTTCTGCATCTCCTTTAACTAGTCATTGAGTTGTAGCACCAAGTCCACCATCTCCTCATGATTAGTTTGGCTTTCTAGGACTTCTTTTATTTGTGGGTGCTGCAGATGAGGCAACTTTATTTGTTTCTTGAGGGCTGCTATGTCCTCATTTTTCTTCTTGATCAGTTTCTTTGTGGCCTTCACGTCACTTGGGTCATGGCCTAGTTCAATAATCAAGTCCTCCAAGGACTTTATCATGGTGTCTTTAGCCTATGAAGAGGCTCTTTCTAGCTTGAACTGAGCTATGACATTATCTAATGAATCCTGTAACTTGTAAGCAGCCATGTCCTTTGCTCTGAGGGTGGAGTAGTTCATTTCTCCAACCTGCTTGTGAAATTCAATATGATCAATGGGATGAACATCCCTCGCCAAGACCTAAAAATTGGTCTTCTTGTAGTCTGATGAGGTCTTCGGTTAATGTACAGTGGGCTGCAAGAAAGAAACCTACATTTTTCCATCTTTGATGTTAAAGGTTGACATCAGTCTAGTCTGGTTTGGTGGTGTGATCTTGACGTACCGTGCATATGTTTCTACCTTTAGTCTTTCATTCCTCATTTTGATTTTTTTAAATCTATCTTTGATGTTGTTTTCCTTGTCATCTGGCCTGACATAGGAAGAAATCTCCATACTAGGCTATCTATCTACCAACTATGTGTTGGATGTTGAGGGTTGTTGTGTCTCCTTTGATGCATATACTTCTTTGCATTTCTATATTATTGCCTCAGTGTCAATGATTTATTCTGATGCAATGTTCTCTTCCTACTCAAAGACATGATTCAATTTGGGCCTCTTGCTTCGCTCCATCAGCTCATCAGTGTTCTCCATGTTAGAGCTAGATGACTCATCCTTGCTCCTCTTAGGATTCTTCTCCTCATTTACTGGGGTTTGTATGACTAGAGGAATTTTCATTGGCCCTCCCTATTATGGAACCTGCAGGAAAGGGTTATGATAAAATTGTCTCTCCAAATCAATAAGTGTATTCTCTATGTCTACAACAGTGTTGTACATGTCAATCAAGGTGTTCTCCACCCACTCATCCTAGTTAGCATACTGTTCAATATCAGGCCTTGGGTGGTGAATGTACACTAACAACTTGACCCTGAGTCTCAGCTTGTTTATGACCCCATGAGGGTCATAATTCCAGATGAAACTATTTTTGAATTTCATTAATTGAAGTAACTTGTCGGCCTGTGGTCCAGCTTCTCTGTTGTTGCAAATAAATGGTCCCATCTAGTTCTTCACTTTGAACTGGGTTTTCTTCCTATAAGCTAGGAAAATGGTGTCATCAAAGTTGATCATCTACCTAAAGTACGCAAGAGCAAATATCCTCATTGGGAGGTACTTGGGCAACTTGTAGGGGGCTAGCCAATAGCCATAAATTCCGATCTTTGTGTGGTTTTGGTACAAGTACCAATCTCACACCTTCCTGTTCTTAGCCAATTGTAGTACTCTTTTGATCTTTGGACCAATTCTAGGCTAAGTCTTAGAAGTCAACAAATTCATAATTGGGTATACAAAAGAGTCTATGAAGTCTTTGTATGAGGTGGGAAACTTGTGGAACAAGGGTGTCGAGTAGATGACTGATCTTTCCTTTCCCTTGGTGTCCAATTTTTGGATCTTCAAAGGGAATTTATCTGTTTGATAATACACAAATATATGAAACAACACTGAAGAGTATTTGAAGACTCTTTTAGTAGGAAATCTAGTGAACTATCCATGCATTCTGTCTACAATGAAATGGGCATAATCATCTGATGTGAATCCTAGGATGCATGAGAGCATGGTGATTACTCTCTTGCCAATATCTGAAAAAATAGTAGCAACATAGGGTGGAATGCCCTTAGGAGTATGACATTCCTCAATGATGAAATTCTGAAATATTTGTTTGATCTTGGCTGGGTCCAGTGTGATGTACAGGTCCAATAGGTTTGCAATGGATAAAAGAGTCAGATTAGGACTAGGTTGGATTTGTAGCATCTCGTTGATGGATTCAGCAGTGATGGTGAACAATATCTCATGGTTTGCTGCCTCAATAGCCCTATGGCTTGGAACATAACAGGCATGAGAAAAATGTACTATGTCTGGGAATGGGTGGACTTCTGGGAATGTAGGATTGGGAAAATTGGATTCCCAAAGGTTTATATCATCAGCATGGTTTAGGAACCTATCCTTGGCCAACAATGGATCCTCAAAAGGTGGCTTGGAGTGGTTGTGTCTTTAATTTGAAAATCGTTGTCTACCAAGGCCAAATGGTAAATGTCTAAATGAGGGATTGTTACTGGTCTAACATTCAGAGAGGTAGGGGCAGCCATATTTGTGATAAAATGTGGGACTTGGGATTATAATATCTATGGGAATGAAGTCATGATAACTTTGGTATAGGGGTAGGGTATTGGCAATTTGTAGTAAGGAGTTTTGGTATTTTAGGAAAGGGAATACTCTCAATTTAAGAGAATTCAATTAAATTCAATGAATTATTTCATGAAATTTACTGTTCATTTTAAAATGAGATATTCATTCTAATTTTATGTCAAAATACCTGGAAATTATGGTCGGGGCTACAAACTAGTCTTTAAATGGCAGTTGCAGAGGTTTTTGTGGCTTCAGGTGTGTTGTGGATGGCTGAAATGGGTGTTCGGAGCTTCTTCAAGCTACAATTGGTAGTTAGAACTAGTCGCAAAAGCTCATGGGTGCAAGAGGGATTAGAAATCTTTTGCAGAGAAAATGTCTGAAAAGAGTGAAAATGGGGGTCTTTGGGCTTCGAAGAAGCAATGTTTAGAAAACTGGCGGGAAAAATGTTTTTATGAATAGTGATGGTTTTCACGCTGGGTGGTGAGGTGGTTTAGGGGGATATCACACTGCTTATGGGGGTCGGGTAGTATTTTCCTGAGAGAACGTGACTTAGCGCGATTCTGCCACATAACCCAAGGGGGATCGAGCAATACCACCCATATCACGTGCTCTCGAGCCGGTAAAGGTAGGGAAGTGAGTGGGCGTGATATGGGCGAGGGCTGTTGCATATGGGGGTGGATGATCCAATGATCATCACGTGACAAAGATGCACAGCGGGAGATGGGGGTGGGTTTAGCGGGGCCCATGGTTAATTATGCATTAGTGTAATTAATCACCGTATAAAGAGGGGTTAATAGAGTAATGCGGGTTTTATGGAATATAATGGGTAAAAGTGAATTTTCGGGATTAATATAGTAAAGTGGGAGGGGAATAATAGTTAGGATAGGAGGTTTAGTGGGTTTCTCAGGGAATTAATCAAAGGGAAAGTGATTTTTCCAAGGGGAAACGGGTTTCACACTAGGGGAAAGGGATTTTTGGGAAGGGGGGTGAATTTACAAGGTAGATTGGCTAGGGAATCTGTGAAACCAAGGGGTAGGAGTCAAAATAAAGGGAAATGGTGTCTTCACAAGCCATGAAGGGTTAAAAGGGAAATTAGTAATTATATAGTGGGGGATGAAATGCAATGGGGGGAAATTAGGAAAATCATCTTATAAGCATCATTTTTCTTTCACACTTTCTCCTGCACACTGAAACACATGGTTAAACATGATAGATGTGATTATGTCTCAAACAACTTGTATTTTTGCAACCTTTCTTCTACTTACCATTTTACTTACCCTAACATTTTTTCTTCACATTGTTGGGTGCACTTAAGCTAGCAAGCCCTTTCCTTTCCTTTTTCTTTGATGAAACAAACTATCTACTTCTAATCTTATATCTTCCAAGGGCTCATATTACACTGATGAGCTCCTTTTATTTCTCTACCTATCTACTAATCTGCCAAGATTAAACTGATTGGTCACATTTTTTTCTCTAACTATAAACATGAAATTCAAAGCATGAAGTAGTCAAGATTAAATAATTTGACTATCATGGGTTGTGGAATGTATGACAAGCTGCACACAACCATTATTTAATACAATAAAGTAAGGAGTAGTGGCACTTCGACTTGCACACTTTCATGATCTATTTTTGGTTGGGGTTCATATTTTTTCGTTTTTTGATCTTTTCTTTTTTTCTTGTCCTTTGATATTTCTTTTACGACATACCCTCTTTACATTTTTTAATTTTAATATGGAAAGCATTTGTAGAAACCAAATGTATGTACAATATTACAAGACTTAACCTTATCCAATTCAAAAAATATGAATCCTATCAGTATAGCACTCTAACAGTGTCTCCTCATGGGCATGGAATTTCATGGTGAAATGTCAAGAACTCTAAAGACCAGCAACCCTTGAATTGTGACTGTATTTACATTGTAAATTGTCCTTATGTGATTCTACTTTATTGATACTTATGACAGTGAATCCTTTAAAGCTCAGGGCCTTCTCTCTGGGCTTCAACTTCAAAGGATTACCATCCAATCCAATCTACACTATGCAATGTTATGTACAATGATGCAAAGTAAAGTGAACTATTGTGATTCAGTGGAAAAATAATGCTTCAGCATCCTACCATTAACAGGTCCTCCTAGCATATCTGATCCATCTATGTTTAATAAGAAAAAGGCATTGTTTCTTCTGTAGCCATAAATGACATAAGGCCCTTTCCACAAAAAAATCAAATTTTCCATGCTTGTGTTTGTCTTATGTCCTTGAATCCCACTTAAGGACTTTATCTCCTATATAAAAATCATCTTCTTTAGTCTTTTTATCAAAGACTTTCTTGATTTTTTCCTGGATTAACTGTGATTTTACATATACTTCTTCTCTGGTCTACTGCAGGTGTATGGTCTAATTTATTCTTCTCTAAATATCATTTGGTTCCACCTATAATTCTTGAATGATCTTCATCACTGGCACTCCCAAGGATGATGGGAAAACTACATCCATCCCATAAACAAGTTGATAGGGTGACGTTCCAATGGACTTCTTAGTAGTCAGTCTATCTACCCATAAGGCATTGACTAACTTCTTCTTCCATGTATTTTTGTTATCTTCCAACAAATTTTTAATGATATTGACCATGGTTTTGTTGGATGACTCTGCTAGTCCATTACCTTGAGGGTAATAGGCTGTGGAATGGCCAAGGGCGATGTGGTACTTGTTACAAAAATATATCATTCTTTTGGATTTAAAGGCAACTGCATTATCAATAACGAGCTTCTGGGGGCATCCAAATATGGACAGGATATTACTCACTAGGAAGGAGATTATGACGGTATCTATGGCTTGTCTAGAAGGTATGGCCTCTATCCATTTAGTAAAATAGTCAGTGGCTATAAGAATCCACTCGTACTGAGCTGAGGAGGCTGGGTGTATTTCTCCAATGAAGTCTAACCCCCATTGTTGAATGGCATTTCAGTAAAAATTGGTTTAGGAGGCAAGGGTAAATTTTTTCTCTTTCCCTCAAATATCTAATATTGATGATAGGAGGTCACATGTTTCTTAACATCTACAAACAAAGTAGGCTAGTAGAAACCAACCCTCAAGATTTTGTTAGCAATAGTCTTGTAGTACAAGTGTCCTCCACAATCCCCTGCATGAAACTCTTTCATGATTTTGTCAGCTTCATTTTTTAGTAAACAATTCAACAGAATACCACTATTGTCTTTCCCAAAAAATGCATTATCAATGATAAAATATTTTATTGACTTCATCTTAAAAAATATAGCTTTAGTTCTTGTCAAACCAGGAGGAGCTTGTAAATTTTGTAATACAAATATACTATATGCATACCAAGGTGAATCAGTAAAAGGTCCACTGGTCGGTGGAGTCCCCATCTCTTCTTGATCATCAAGGGCACTAATGAAGTTTATATCAAGGGCCTGATAGTTCCATTTAGCCATGAGTTTGGCTAAACCTTGGCCTTTGATAAGATTAGTTGGCTTTATCTCTATGTCATATTCGAATATTGTGGCAATCCACTTCCCTCTTTTCCCTTCACGCCAATTTTGTGTCAAAATGTCCTTAACTACAGAATCTGGAACATAAGCAATAATGTGAGAATAAATAATGTATACTCTAAAGTCTTTAATAGCCTTTAATAAATCTAATGCTTGTTTTTCCATGATATTGTGTTTGAGTGTGGCATCTCTTAAGGATTTACTAAAAAATGCAATTGGTTGTTCATATCCTTGGTTGTTCTTTCGCAACAATACTACTGCAATGGTGTGTTCTGAAGCAAAAGAAAAAATTATAAAATCCTTGTTAAAATAAAGACTTATTAGCACTGGAGTCTTGGTTAGGGCTTCCTTGATGGCTTCAAATGATTGTTTGGCTTCCACTACCCATTTAAGTAAGTGCCGAGTCCTTTCTTAGCATGTTATTTAACTCTCTAATCCATTATGCTAGATTTGAAATGAATCTCCTAAGAAAGTTTATCTTGCCTATAAATGATCATACCTCTCTAATGTTTCTAGGATGGGTAATAGTCAAAATGTCCTCTATTCTAGTAGGATCTATTCTAATCCCATCTTTATATATGATATGCCCCAAAAGTTTTCCCTCTTTCAAAACAAAGAGTGTTTTCTTGGGATTTAAAGAAATCCCATTTTTTCTACATTTGATAAATACTCTTCTCAAGTGGTCTAGGTGTTTCTTGTTATATTTAAGGAAGACTGTGACGTCATCCTGGTATACTACTAAGAAATCATGGATCTCCTTGGAATAATATATTTCCATAGCTCTTTGAAATGTGGAACCTGCATTCATTAATCCGAAAGGCATATTCAAATACATGAAGGTACCCCATGGGGTAGTAAATGTAGTTCTGGCTTGGTCCTTAGGTTGGACTAAGATCTGGTTATACCTAGAGAATCCATCTAATAGTGAAATCCTAGACGAGCATACTACCCTCTGCAGTATATGGTCCATTTTTGGTAGAGGATAATTATCTTTTAGTGAGACCTTGTTTAAATTTCTTAAATCTACACAAAGTCTAATTTCACCTATCTTTTTCCTAGTTGGGACTAAGTTTGAAATCCAGTCTGAGTATCTAATGGGGGCTATTATTTGGTACCAAACATTCCTTTGACTTCCTTCTCAATAGAGGGCATAAGAACTAGGTTTATTCTCCTAAGTTTCTATTTGAAAGGTTTATGATCTTCTTTTAAAGGTATTTTGTGTTGGATTATGTTGGTGTCATAGGATTTTAGGTCTTCATAACTCCATGTGAATACATCCTAGAACTCTTTAAACAGATTGATGTATTTAACCTTTTCCTTTGGAGGTAAGGCTTTTGATATTTTGATGAATTTTGGTTTATCCTTAGTTCCTATGCTAACCTCTTATATGTTAGCTCTTAGAGGTTCCATTGTGGTTTCCTAGCTACACCATTAGAGTCAATCAAATCTTCTAAAGGTACTAATCGTTTAGGAGAAAAATTATTTTCAAATTAAGAATCTTAGGATCATAATTCATTATTTATTCAATATCTACATTCTCTAAACTAGTAAAGTTAGTTGGCTTAGCTATATCTAAAATATTTACATCTAGGTTACTTTCTATATTATTGTCTACCGTACAGTCAATATCTATCTTGTAATTCCGAAACTTACCTTCATTTTTCATGAAATCATAGATTTGAGAATCCTGGGAGAAAATATACCAATACTTCAGGTTGTCTTGTCTAACAGGCCTATGTTTGACTTCTACAGTGTACTGATGGTTGGGTTGAAATGGAGATTTATAAGTATTAGTAAAAGTGGCCAAACTGTGGGCGTACATTTTTTGTCTTCTAGGGAAGGTAGCAAAGTTTGATTCCAGGAGGTCTTTGATCAAGTCTAGAAGAGTATCCCTATATCAACCAAGCCTAGGGTTGTTGACAGAGTATTCACCACTAATCTATTTAATAATCAGCTCTTGAGTCCCCCATGATGGCAACTCTTTTGGCTACCAGTTTCCGAACAAATTGTAACCCAAGAATTAGGGATTCATATTCGGCCATGTTATTGGTGCACTTGAAGTTCAATCTGAAATCATGTCCCTCTATCAGGTGCCTATAATATTAGTGATCCCCTCATTACTATTGTTGTTATATCCCTTATTGTTATTATTGTGCCCCTATTGTCCCCATATTATTATTATTGTTCCCCATAGAATCCCTCTATTGTTATTTTGTGCCTTTATATTATTATTGTTAGGTTGGCTTGGTTATATTGTCACCCTGTAGACTCCTATATATATAAAGAAGGTTTTTTCATTTGAATCATCTAAGAATTTTTCATTTTTGTAATGTAAAGGAGGTCTCCCCCTTGTAGAGGCTTATTTCTAAGGCATTGATCTATCTTTTCTATATTTTTGTGAGCTGGTTTCATAACATTTGGTATTAGAGCTTTAGATTCTAGGGTTTCGTTGCTCCAAACAGTTCATCATGCCATTTTCTCTATAACATTTTTTCTGCGGCATTTTAGAAGCTAAAAAAAAAAACCCATTTGGGCCTA
Source organism: Pinus taeda (assembly GCA_000404065.3). Taxonomy (NCBI): domain Eukaryota; kingdom Viridiplantae; phylum Streptophyta; class Pinopsida; order Pinales; family Pinaceae; genus Pinus; species Pinus taeda. The sequence goes on from APFE030672180.1 coordinate 284,644, forward strand.
AATAATTATGAACTCTGGGTCCAAATTTCATAGCTTTACTTGCTATATTTGCGGAGATATGATCTGAGGAAGTTGGTATTTTTGCAGACTCCCGAAATACATTCTAAACAGGTGACCTGGGAAAATAATCATAACTTCTATTTTGAGCATCAGATTGAAATTTCATAAGAAGTTTCAGAAAGAGGATGACATCTAGCTTTTTGTGTATCAGTTTCAAATACTAAGGTTGAAACAATGACACATGGCATGTCGTACAAGTTCACTCTATGGAACTAATCTATAATTGGGTCACTATGGTAGATTTGGCATAACTCTTCCTTGGAGAATAAAATTTGATTAGACTGGTGGCACTGGAAAGGGGACGTAGAGGGATACTCCAGGTCACGATTTCATAATTGGGTGATCCAAAATTATAGAGGTACATCAGATTCAATATCGAGCTCCTATAAGTGAAAAAAGGTGTGTATTTTTTAAATTTTTGCATAAGCTTGGTTTGAAAAATTAGTTTGAAGGAATTCAAAGGGCATAGTGAAGCATTATTATTAGTAATTGATGCCCTGAAGAAAGAAAATGGAAACACCTAGTAAGCAACTTGAAATCTCTAGCATGACCCATGAAGAAGAGGAACAAATGCAACATGATGTATCAATATTATGAAACCGAGTGCAACAAATTTCACTCGCACAAAAGGTAACATAAAATAACATGGATGGTTTAAGGAAAGACGTAGAAGCTAAGATGGATGGTTTAAATAAAGGAATAGAAGCTAAGATGAATGAATTGGAAGCTAAGATGGACGACATGGAAACTAATATGGATGACGTGGAAGCTAAGATGGATGGCATAGATGCTAGGATGGAAGCTAAGATGAATGGCATGGATGATAAGATGGAAGAATTGAAGATAAATTTGAATAAATTGCTAAAAGAAATGGTAACTAATGGTGAAAGGGTAGTAAAGGAAACTCTTGATGAGAACAAAATAAATTTTAATCATGATTTCATAGACTCTAATGTTGGATTGAAGACCCACCATGTTCCAAAAATTGATATGAGGAAGTTTGATGGGAAGGATCCTGGAACATGGATACTACAGATGGAGCAATTTTTTGATCTCCATAATGTTCAAAACACACAAAAGGTACGTATTGCAACTTTATATTTGGAACCAAATCAGTTTGTATGGTATCAATGGCTTTTCTCTTGTAAACAAATGGTCACTTGGGCAATTTTTAAGGAAGAAATGATAGCACATTATGAGGATACAAAAAGTAACACCTTTTTTAGCCAATTAATAAATCTCAAACAAAAGGGTTCAATGATGGAGCACATTGAGGACTTCCAAAAATTGAACATAAGGGTAAAAGATATTCCAGAGGAGCATAGGATT
>APFE030672180.1:287603-321451 GCA_000404065.3 Pinus taeda
GGTGGAATATCTGGGTCGTATTGTATCTCATGAAGGTGTTAAGGTAGACCCTAGAAAAATTAAAACCATTAAGGAATGGAAAATCCCCACATCCATAAAGCATCTATGAAGATTTCTCGGGTTGACAGGGTATTATCGCAAGTTTGTTAAAAATTATAGGAGAATAGCAGCACCTCTAACAACATTATTGAAGAAAGATGCATTTTCATGGACTCCAGAAGCAACGAACGCCTTTGAACATCTTAAATAGGCAGTGTGCCGAGCACCAGTCTTAGCTACACCGAACTTCACAAAAACCTTTATTGTGGAATGTGATGCCTCAGGAAATGGAATCGATGTTTTTTAATGTAAGAAGAAATACCCATTGCTTTTTAAAGTCGTCCAATCAAGGGAAAGTTTTTACACAAAGCTATTTATGAGAAGGAAATGTTGGCAATACTCCATGCACTTAAGAAATGGCGACCCTACCTAATGGGGAAGACACTTCAAGGTAAAAACATATCATGATAGCCTTAAATACTTTGTAAATACTTTTTAGAACAAAGATTATCCTCTGAAGAGCAACAAAAGTGGGTGACAAAGATGTTGGGTAATGACTTTGAAATCATCTACAAAAAAGGGAAGCAAAATGTGGTGGCAGATGCACTCTCAAGAAAGGATGAGGACGTGGAAGCATTGTTGTGCACCATTTCTATTATCCAACTAGATTGGATAAAAAGCAGGGGAGGAATGGAAGAATGACGAAGAACTGTAGGAACTTATTCGAAAGCTACAACAAGATTCCAGTACGTCTGATACATTTAGCTGGAAAAATGATTCGTTATGGTACAAAGATCGCTTATACCTCTGTAAGAATTCCCAGCTAAACAAAAGATTCTTATGGAATTGCACACTTCTCCCTTAGGAGGGCACTCAGGATTTTTAAAAACTTACCACAGGGTTAAGAAGGATTTTTTTTGGGATGGCCTTAAATCAGATATTCAAAAGTTTGTGGCGGAATGTGTGGTTTGCCAACAAAATAAAGTTGAAACAATTAAGACACCGGGTGGTCTATTACAACCTTTATCCTTCCAAGCCAACGTTGGGAGGAGGTTTCAATGGATTTTATCACAGGTTTACCCAAGTCTGAGGGAAAGAGTGTCATCATGGTGGTAGTTGACAGACTTACCAAGTATGCACACTTTTGTGCATTATCACATCCATTTAGAGCCAGTACACTTTCCACGGCATTTATGGAAACAATTCAAAAGCTACATGGAAATCCAAAGATTATTGTAAGTGACAGGGATCCCATTTTCACTAGAAATTTTTGGACATAATTATTTTCTTGTCTTGGTACTCAGTTAGCTCATAGCTCATCTTATCATCCTGAATTTTATGGGCAAACTGAGATAGTAAACAAATGTTTGGAAGGATATCTTTGTTTCTTTGTATCTGATAAACAAACACAATGGGTCAAATGGTTCCCTTTCGTTGAATGGTATTATAACACTTCCTTCCATAATGCAACAAAAAAGACCCCATTTATGGAACTTTATGGATATCATCCACCATCCATCACATCATATTTAAGAGAAAATTCTAAAATTCAAGTAGTGGAAGATCAGATCGAGCATCAACAACAAGTTATCCAACTCTTAAAGGATAACCTCACCTTGGCACAGAATAGAGTGAAACAATAGGCAGATCAACATAACAGCGAAATAAGTTTTGATGTAGGTGATTGGGTATTCCTGCAGCTACAACCATATAAACAAATTTCCCTCAAGCAAGCTAAGAAGGATAACAAGTTATCACCAAAGTATTATGGTCCGTACAAGGTGTTGCAAAAGATAGGTACTATGGCATACAAATTGGAGCTTCCTCTAGCTTCTCGATTGCACCCAGTTTTCCATGTTTCATGCTTAAATAAGGTTATAGGTGACAAGCTTCTAGTTTAGACAATATTGCCAAAACTTGATGAGGAAGGAAAAATCATATTGGAATCTGAAGCAGTTAAAGAAACAAGAACTTGACAGCTACGAAATAGTTCAATTTTAGAGTATCTCATCAAGTGGAAGAACTTACCCGTTGAAGATTCCACATGGGAGGATGAGAATTTTATACAGAAACATCTAGAACTACTCAAGCGTTAAGAACAACACTTTTTTGAAGGAGAGGGGCATGTTAAGTCCCTATGATATTAGTGATCCCCAAATTACTATTGTCTTTGTATCCCTTATTGTTATTATTGTGCCCCTATTGTCCCCATATTTTTATTATTGTGCCCCATAGAATCCCTCTATTGTTATTTTTGTGCCTTTATATTATTATTGTTAGGTTGATTTGGTTATATTGTGACCCCATAGACTCCTATATATAGAAAGGAGGTTTTTTCATTTGAATCATCTAAGAATTGTTCATTTGTGTAATATAAAGGAGGTTGCCCCCTCGAAGAGGCCTATTTCTAAGGTGTTGATCTATCTTTTCTAGCTTTTTATGAGTTGGTTTCATAACACCCTCAACATGATTACTCTCCATATTATGGATCCACACTCTTGCACTAGCGCATAACCTATTGATAGACGCATCAAAGTCTAGCTGCCATAGTGATTCATGGAATATGTTCCCACTATCAGCTTTTATGTATTTCAGGTCCTTGGTTGTGATTCCCTTTTTATCATTTTTTTCATTGTACAAAATAAAAGAGTCCATATCTAAATGCATGGAGTATATGGGAAATTTTTGTGGTTTTTCCTCACTATTGACCATGTATTTCATCAAGGTATCCCTATACAGTTTTCTCGGTTGGCCAAAAACAAATATGGTGGCATAAGACATATCCAATTGCAAGGATCCCTGAAGTTTTGCTCCCATGAGTGAGATACAATCATTCCATATTTTAGTGGGATGTCTGCAACTATAATTTCCATTATAATTCTCTTCGCAGGGCACTAGACAAGAGTTACACATAATTATTTGATCAAGCAAAGGCATTTAACTTGGCTAGAGTCAAAATAAAACAAATCCTTATATGGCTTGGTAATGTCTAGGTTAAGTATTTCCATTATTGCCTTTGGCATCAGAATTTTGGGATGCCCCTGAGTCCAACATAGCGTTATGCAAATTTTGTCATGAATGTTTAGGCTAATGTAAAAGGAGGAACTCGTCCTTGGTGATGAATACCATTGGCCTCAGGGCCAAACAACAATTCAAGATGATCATCATTCAAATTAACAGAATCCTCTCCCTCTCCTATGTTTAAAGTTTCAGTTATCTGTGACCTATAAGACTCATTCTTTACTTGTTCGTTCAAAGGAACTGATATCTTTAATTTTGCTATTTCAGTTTTGATATTGAAGGGGAGCCAAGGTTTGTTTGTTTGATTTAGATCTTCCTTAATATGTGCAGTTTGTTTGTCCTTATTCTATTTCTCATTATTAGGCATTTCAGTTTGTGTTTCTATTGTTTTGCCTTTATTTCTCTTATTTTGATTGTTTTCAGTAATTGTCTCCATTTGGGTTTCAGTTGAGGTTATATCTACAATCTTAGGGGTTGAAGTCTCTGGTGTTCCCCTAGGGAGGATTTGTAACACTTTGTTAATTAGAGCTTGTTGTATTGTCTTAGTCTAGGTTTGGATGGATCTTTTAATGGGAGTCTCATTATTATTTTTACTTCTCAAGCTATATTGTTTGTGTACCTCATATATAACTGACTCGTATCCTTGTTTAAAATCAAAGGATTCACTAGATTCTAACTGCAATTGCTGCAACATATATAACTCCTGTTCTTCTTGAGTAAGAAAAGCAATGTCTTCCACTTTGGTTTCTAGTAAGCTAATTTGGGTATCATCCTCTCCTTCTTGGTTACGTGAATTCTCAACATAGTTCCCTTGGAAGGGGGGCCTAATCTATTGATCTGGTGTAGCATTCTTTCCAACATTAGGGTTCTTTCTAAAATTGGGTTTCTTATTGGGGGTTGTTCTTGTTGATTCTCCCATTGATTTTTCCACTCCATTTTTTCTAACCTATTCTAAAATATTAGCTAAAATATATAATTTTCCATCTGAAGTGGAAGATTCCCCTTTAAATACAACTTTCTTTTCATTCCTCATTCGTGCTTTCTTCACTAATAGGTTGGCCTCTACACTAAGAACATTGCATTGAATTTGTTCAAGTGTTTTAGGGTTCCTTTCCCTTAGTGGGTATGACATGTCAACATCAAAACCATAAGGGAACTTAATTAATGCTAGGTCAGGTGGAGGCTTAATATTGGCTAGGATTTCATTGTAGATACTATTGAGCCTAGTGCAATAGCCCTGAACTGACTCATTAGGAGCTCTTCTAATGTTTTCATATTCAGAAAGTATTTGCAATGGGTTTTTCTTTCTCTCCCATCTATCAATGAATAACCTATGAAAATTGGCTAAGTCTGCAATATGGTTGGCTGGAAAGGCTTTGAACCATTTCTTGGAATCCTCGGTTAAGGTTTGGGCAAACAATCTCATTTGGACATCTGCTTCATCTATCTCATGCAACTCAAAAAAGTCAGACATATTGTTTACATGTTGCTGGGAAGTGTAATGACTAGTAGCATCAAACAAGAAGATCTTACTTTGACAATATGCAAGCATGGCATGGAGTTGTGCAGGTAAAACAAGAGGTGCATATCAATTTGCCATTGCTATGATTCTAGCTTGACTAGGGGGTAGAGTTGTGGTGCTTGAGGAAGGACTTGAAACTAATGGAGGTGAACTAGATGATGATAAAGATGGTTGATTAATAACTACTTTAGGTGCTTCGATTGTGGTAGATACAATTGGTGAGGTTGAGGTAAATGAAGGGGTATTTATAGTGAGTGAAGTTTGTATAGAAACTTTAGGGGCAACAGTAGTATAGGTAGTTGTTTCAACAGATTGTTGAATGTAAGAATCACCTATATTACTAATCAATTTAGAGGCCTAATCTTCTATCTTGTCAAAATTATCAACGACAAATTTATCTAAATATGAATGAATAATCCTTTTTGATTCAATGAGTTGAAGAAACTCAGGGTCTAAGACTATTTCATGGATTGCATTCTCATATTTTCTTCTAAATAATGAGAGATCAAATGAGAAATCAAAATGGATTTCCTCTAAAGTTGATAATCCCTCAGGGAGTGAATTGGATCTAACTAACCTGCTACTACTGGCTTGAGTTTATGTTGTTTTGGTTTTTCTTAAAATTCTCTCTCGATCATCAACTATAGTTGCAGGGTTTGGATCTGGGATTGCCTTGGTATAGTGAATCTTCTTCACAGCCAGAATTTTAACTTTTTAAACTATTTTTATGAAAATTTTGAAAATTTACTTCAAAAAATTACCTTAAGGGGATCAATATTAAATGTAAGGTTTTCTTAAAGTTTTATGAGACTGAGGATCGAAGTCCCCAGTATGGTCACTAGAAATGATGTCACTTTGATATTTCTTTTGAAGTTAATGAAGAAATAAAATTCAAAGGTAACCACAAACCACTTTTGGAGATCATGACCTAGCCTTGTTGATGCTCATAGACGACTCTCTCTTTATAATTTAACTTTGCTTTAGTTATAATTATTTTAGGCTAGTTATTGCTTGCACTTGGGGTTTTGTTTTGAAATTGGGTGGTGGGACCACTTTACTTAGATGAACATAGATTTGGTTTCTACCATTGGGCTGTGGAGTCAAATCTCAAATAAACAAGACTGGACTAAGTTCTAAAAACAATGTCTAGAGGGCAAGATAGATGAGTTGGTGCAGATCTCAAGAGGCTAAATGGTGAATGGCTTCAAATCGGATCCAGGGAGCAATTAAGGGTTCGCTAGGTTGGACATTGGAAGGAATGAAAGAAGTCAACTAGGATAGGAGAGAAATTAAGGGTTCTCAAGTCTGGGTATTAGAGGAAAACATGTAAATGACTAACTGTGAAAAACAGAGTGTAATTGAAAAAGTTCTGAGTGATATTTCGAGTTAATTCATTTACATTTTGAACACAGTTAACATTATGAAACACATTAGAACGGTAATAAAATCACACAAAGAAAGTACTTCATTGCAAATGGCTCATCTCATGAATGCTGTAGCGAAATGCTTTTATTACTTGCTCCAGTCTGTTGACTTGAAAATGGCACAATCACCCTTAGGTTCAAGGTCAAGATAACTCTACAAATGTAAAATAATCCACCCTAATACTTCAAATTTTGAAGTATTTATACAAAAGGAATTACAAAATATCTGAAACTACTTTCAGAACTAAGCTAGGAAAAAAGGAATATCTTCCTGCAAGAAGATAGAGATAGCTATTGAACTACTACTTGTTGTCCCTGTTATTAAGTCTCTGTTGGCCTTTGCTCTATGACCTTTTTCCCTTTATGCTACTTGTTGTTTGGATTTACGTTGGATGTTTTGTTTTACTTTGAACTTTCACCTGATACTCTTTCATTTGATACACTTTAACCCTGCTCACCTGTCAATATCATTTTACCTTGATGTTTCACTTTTTACTATAGATTTATAATTTACTGTCCTTTTACTATAGGAAATCATTCTTTTTTTCCCATATTTCTTCATGTGGTAATTGGATATTGATTAGCTTTCTGTATATCTCATCTGCCTCTATATATTTGGCAAGAGTGGGCTTGTTAATAAACAAGTGTTTTACCTCATGTTGGAGGTAAAATAAGTTTTCAAAAGTTTCGTACAAGTCTTTTCCTATTGACATGCCCTTCATATTTCAAGTTTTCACCTGTTCTTTAGCCACTTCCCTGATCTTCTTCTTGTAATCTATCTCTGTCATTAACTTGTCATTTATAACTAAGGGATTAGGCAATCCCTTTCCCTTCAATAGCTGAAATTAAGCCATGAATTTGTCAATGACTAGCTGCATGTTCTGACACTTATCTTCTAAATTCAAATTCAAATTCCTCTTGGTGAGGACTCTCCTGACTTCCAAAATTGTACCTATCCTATCACGTATCTCAAGCTCTTGCAGTTCATATTTATTCCTGGATTTGAGGAAGTAGATGATTCTTGCTGCTTCCTCTGGCATATATCGAAGTTATGTTTTAACCCTTTCAATGGCTTATGTTTCCTTCTTAATCAAATCAATCTGCTCAAAAATGACTTGGATAGATGGCCAAATATCATTGACAGATTCAATGATATTGGCCCACAATTTCTCTTTAGGCTTTCCTATTGGTTCAGTCAAGGTTAGTTCTTTCTCCAGGCTCTTTATCTTCTCATTCATCCTTGTAGCCTTTTGTTGTTCTTCCTTATGCATGATCTGGGTAAGTTTGCAATCTGTCTCAAGGTTGCTGCCTTTCTCTTTCAATTTCTTCATCTCATTGGTCTAAATGGACATTTCTTCCATTTCTTTGACCAACCTATTTGTTTCCTCACTTGTGGAGGTTGTTGTTGTTGATCCTATTATTGATGTAGTCTGTGTAGATGTTGGAAGTGCAATGGCCATTGGAAAAGTTGGAGAAAATGTTGCTGCCAAAGTAGAAGGTACAACTATTGTCATTGTTGGAATGATAGTTGGAGGAGCATTATCAATGCTAGCTTGTTTGAGTTGGATTAAGGTATCAAGCTCCTTCTCTATCTCCTTGAACTGGTCATTGAGTTTTAGGACCAAGTCCGTCATCTCCTCATGATTGGTTTGGCTTCCTAGGACTTCTTTTGTTTGTGGGTGCTATAGATGAGGCAAATTAAGCTGTTTCTTGAGGGTTGTTATGTCCTCATTTTTCTTCTTGATTAGTTTCCCTATGGCCTTCAAATCACTTGGGTCATGGCCTAGTTCAATAACCAAGCCCTCCAAGGAATTTATCCTAGTGTCTTTAGATTGTGAAGAGGCTCTCTCTACCTTGAATTGACCTTTCACATTGTCTAATGAATCTTGTACCTTGTAAGCAGCCAAGGCCTTTGCTGTGATGGTGGATTAGATCATTTATCTAGCCTACTTGTGAAATTCGATCTGATCAATGGGATGAACATCCCTAGCCAAGACCTTAAAATTCATCTTCTTGTAGTCTGTTGAGGTCTTTGGTTGTTGTACAGTGGGCTGCACGAAAGGAACCTGCATTTTTCCTTCTTTGATGTCAAAGGCTGACATCATTCTAGTCTAGTTTGGTGGTGTGAGCTTGAGGTACTGTGCATATGTTTTTGCCTTCAATATTTCATTCCTCATTTTTGATTTCTTTAAATCTATCTTTGATGTCTTTTTCCTTGTCAACTGGTCTGACATAGGAAGAAATCTCCATACCAGGTTGTCTATCTACCAAATGTGTGTTTGATGTTGAGGGTTGTTGTGTCTCCTCTGATGCAGGTTCTTCTTTTCCTTTCTGTCTCATTGCCTCAGTGTTAATGATTTGTTTTGATGTAATGCAATCTTCCTCCTCAAATATAGGATTCAATTTGGGCCTCTTGCTTGGCTCCATCAGCTCAGTAATGGTCTCCATGTTAGAGCTAGATGCTTCATCCCTGCTCCTCTTAGGATTCTTCTCCTCATTTACTGGGGTCTGTATGACTGGAGGAATGTTCATTGGCCCTCCCTATTCTAGAACCTACATGAAAGAGTTATGATCAAATTGTCTCTCCAAATCAATAAGTGCATTCTCTATGTCCACAACAATGTTGTCCATGTCAATCAAGGTGTTCTCCACCCACTCATCCTAGTTAGCATACTATTCAATGTGAGGCCTTGGGTGGTGGATGTAGGCTGCCAACTTGACCCTGAGTCTAAGCTTGTTTATGACCCCATGAGGGTCATAGTGCCAAATGAAACTATTTTTTAACTTCATTAATTGAAGTAACTTGTTGGCCTCTAGTCTAGCTTCTCTGTTGTTGCAAAAAAATGGGCACATCTCGTTCTTCACTTTGAACTGGGTTTTCTTCCTCTAAGCTAGGAAGTTGATGTCATCAGATTTGATCATTTGCCTAAAGTAGTCAAGAACAAATATCCTCATTGGGAGGTACTTGAGAAACTTGTAGGGGGCTAGTTCACAGCCATAAATCCTGATCTCTGTGTGGTTTTGGTACAAGTACTAATATCCCACCTTGCTGTTCTTGGCAAATTGTAGTACTCTTTTGATCTTTGGGCTGATTCTAGGCTAAGTCTTAGAAGTCAGCATGTTCATAACTGAGTATACAAAAGAGTCTATGAGGTCTTTGTATGAGGTGGAAAACTTGTGGACCAGGGGTGTCCAGTAGATGATTGATCTTTCCTTTCCCTTGGTATCCAATTTCTAGATCTTCAAGCGAATTCATCTATCTAATAATACAAGGAACATATGAAACAACATTGAAGAGTATTTGAAGGCTCTTTCAGTGGGAAATGTAGTGAACTGTTCATGCATTCTGTTTGTAATGAAATGGGCATAATAATACATGACAACAGGAGGCTTCCCTGGAGTGAAAATAGATAAGAGGGCCATGATGACCTCATCCACATATTCATCTAATGTGAATCCTAGGATGAATGAGAGCATGGCGATTATTCTTCTGCCAGTCTCTGAAAGAATAGTGCCAACATATGGTGGAATGTCTTTAGGAGTATGGCACTCCTTAATGATGAAATTCTGAAATATTTGTTTGATCTTGGCTGGGTCCAATGTGATGTATTATCCCAACAGGTTTGCAATAGAAAAAGGAGTTAGATTAGGACTAGGTTGGATTTACAGCATCTGGTTGATGGATTCAACAGTGATGGTGAACAATATCTCATGGTTTGGTGCCTCAATAGCCCTATGGCTTGGAGCATAACAGGCATGGAAAAAATGTACTATGTCTAGGAATGGGTGGACTCCTAGGAATGTATACTTGGGAAAATTGGATTCCCAAAAGTTTATGTCATCATCATGGTTTAGGAACCTATCCTTGGCCCAGCAATGGATTTTCAGAAGATGGCCTAGAGTGGTTGTGTCTTTAATTTGAAAATCCTTGTCTGCCAGGGCGAAATGGTCCAAGTCTAAACAAGGGCTTGTCACTGGTCTGATATTCAAAGAGGTTGGGGTAGCCATATTTCTGATAAAATGTGGTAATTGGGCTTATACTGTCTGTGGGAATGAAGTCTTGATAACTCTGGTACAGGGGTAGGGTATTGACAGTTTGCAGGTAGGAGTTTTGGTATTTTAGGAAAGGGAATACTCTCAAATTAAGGGAATTCAATTAAACTCAATCAATTATTTCATGAATTTTACTGTTCATTTTAAAATGAGAGAGTTGTTATGGTTTTATGTCAAAATACCTGGAAATTATGGTCGAGACTGCAAACTGGTCTTTGAATGGCAGCTGCAAAGGTTTTTGTGGCTTCAGGTGTGCTGCAGATGGCTAAAATGGGTTTCCGAAGCTTCTTCGGGTTGCAATTAGTAGTTGGAATTGGTCGCAAATCTTAGGGGCGCAAGAGGGCTTAGAACTCTTTTGTAAAGAAAATACGTGAAAAGAGTGAAAATGGGGGTCTTTGGGCTTTTAACGGGCAATGTTTATAAAATTGGCAGGAAAAATGTTTTTATGAACAATGATGGTTTTCCCACTGGGCAGTGAGGTGGTTTAAGGGGATATCACACTACTTATGGGGGTCAGGCAGTGTTTTCTTGATAGCAAACAACTTAGCGCGGTGCCGCCAAATAACCCAAGGGGGCCTGAGCAACACCGCCCATATCACGTGCTCTCGGGCTGGTAAAGGTTGGGCAGTGAGTGGAACGATATGGGAAAGGACTGTTGGATATGGGGGTGGATGATCCAATGGTCATCGCATGGCGGAGATGCACAACAGGAGATGGGGATGGGATTTAGTGGGGCCCATGGTTAATTACTCTTAAGTGTAATTAATCATTGTATAAAGAGGGGTTAATAAAGTAATGCAGGTTTTATGGAATATAACAGTTAAAAGTGAATTTTCAAGATTAATAAAGTAAAGTGGGAGGGGAATAATAGTTAGGATAGGAGGTTTAGTGGGGTTTTTAGGGAATTAATCAAAGGGAAAGTGATTTTTCCAAGGGGAAAAGGTTTTCACACTAGGGGAAATGGATTTTTGGGAAGGGATATGAATTTAAAAGGTAGATTGGCTAGGGAATGTGTGAAACCAAGGGGTAGGAGTCAAAATGAAGGGAAATGGTGTCTTCACAAGCCATGAAGGGGTAAAAGGGGAATTATTAAGTATATATTGGGGGGTGAAATGCAATGGGGGGGAATTAGGAAAATCAACTTATGAGCATCATTTTTCTTTCACAATTGCTCCTGCACACTGAAACACATGATTAAACATGATAGATGTTCTTATGCCTCAAATATCTTGTATTTCTAGAACCTTTCTTCTACTTACCCTTTTACTTACCCTAGCATTTTTTCTTCACCTTGCTGGGTGCACTTAAGCTAGCAAACCCTTTCCTTTCATTTTCTTTTATGAAACAAATTATTTAATTATAATCTTATATCTTCCAAGGGCTCATAATACGCTGATGAGCTCCTTTTATTTCTCTACCTATCTAGTAATTTGCCAAGATTAAATTGTTTAGTCATATATTTATTCTCTAACTTTAAATAGGAAATTCAAAGCATGAAGTAGTCAAGATTAAACAGTCTGACTATCATGGGTTTTGGCATGAATGACAAGCTGCACACAGCTTAGAGTAAAGTAAAGAGTAGTGGTAATTGGATTTGCACACTTTCATGATTTGTTTTTGCTTGGGGTTCATATTTTTTCATTTTTTGATATCTTTTCATATTTTTCTTTTCCTTTGATATTTCTTTTAGGACATACACTCTTTACATTTTTTAATTTTAATATGGAAAACATTTGTAGAAAGCAAAGGTATGTACAATATTACAAGAATTAACCTCAGCCAATTCAAAAATTATGAATCCTGTTACTATAGGACTCTAAAATTCTTGAGAGAAAATAACGAGTTGTATAAATCAAGAAGGAATAACACAATTGATAAAAGGCATACGAAAACCCATTTCATTTAGACATATTTCAACATTACAATTAAAAAAGAGTGCTAGAAAAGGTTGTGAACTATTTTTTGTTGATATTGAAGCAAGTGAGCAGAAGGTAGAAACCTAAAAATTAGATGAATTTCCAATAATCAAGGACTTTAAGGATGTTTTTTTGCAAGATATTCCAGGTGTACCTCCCCACAGAGTCATAGATTTCTCCATTAAACTAGTTCTAAGATCTACCCCGGTGTTTAGAGACCTTGCCAAATGAGTATCCAAAGCTTATTAGAATTGAAAATACAGTTACATAAACTACTAAATAAATTTTATATTATACGTAATGTTTCATAGTGGGGAGCCCAAATATTGTTTGTGAAGAAGAAGGATGGCACATTTAGAATGACCATGTATTACAAGTAATTAAACAAATCAACCATAAAAAAAATATTGGTTGTCTCGCATAGATGATCTGTTTGATCAAGTAAGAGGGGAAACCATATTCTCAAAAATTGATTTGAGATCTGTGTATCACCAGTTAAGAATAAAGAATGAAGATAGTCATAAAACAACCTTTCAAACTAGATACGTTCACTACAAATTTCTAGTGTTTCTAATTGATCTTACAAATGCATTGACAACATTTAATATGTGTTTAATGAATATTGTGCTTAGTAAGTACCTTGATAAATTTGTGTTGGTATTTATAGATGATATTCTAGTGTATTCCAAAGATAAGAAGCATAAAAAAAAAATATGATATTTGTACAGTAAACTCTGAGAGAGAATCAATTATATGCAAAATTTAGTAAATATGAGTTTTACAAGGATAAAATACAATATTTGGGCCATATTATTTTAAAGGAAGGATTGTTTGTTGATCTAGAGAGGGTTAAGGTCATTTTGAATTGGCCTATGCATAAGGATGTGTCATATTTATGATCTTTTATGAAGATTAGAGGATACTACAGAAGATTCATTCAAGGTTTTTCAAAACTGACCTATCCTATCACTTCCTTACAAAAGAAGGGAACACAATTTCAGTGGAAAACTAATAGTAGAACCTATTTTGAGAATTGTAGACTTGAAAAAGGAGTTTTTTGTATCCATGGATGGTTGTTTGGAGGGATTAGGCGGAGTCTTAATGCAAGATAATTGTGTAGTGGCCTACGAATCTAGGAAACTGAAACCACATGAATAGAATTATGTAGTATATGACGTAGAGATGGCTACTATCATACATGCCTTAAAAATGTGGAGGCACTATTTGTTGGGAAGAAACTTCTTATTCGTGACTGATCATATTAGCTTGAAATATTTTTTTAGTAAGCCAGATCTCAACGCTAGACAAGCTACGTGGATGACTTTTCTCAGTGAATTTGAATTTGATGTAAAACATATTAACGAAAAATAAAATATGTTGGAAAATACTTTAAGTAGAGATGCAAATTCACTCATGGAAATTTTTGTTAGCAGTGTCACTACAATTTTTTTGAACATATAAAAAATTCAAAATAGGAGGATCAAATTTATCAAGAAATTCAACAAAAAATGAAACAAGTAGTTCCGAACTATGTTGAAAATTCAGAAGATTTGTTAACTTACGGAAATAGACTCTACATTCCAAATGTAAATGCTTTAAAATAGTTGATATTAAATGTGTATCACAAGAAACCATATTTGAGACACCCTGATTACCAAAAAATGATTACTGCACTTAGAAAAGAATTTTATTGGCATGGAATGAAGAAGGAAGTGGCAGAATATTTGTCCAAATGTCTAGAGTGTCAGTAGGTGAATGTAGAACAACAACACCTAGCTAGGCTATTAAATCCACTAACCTTTCCATAATGGAAATGGGAAGTGATTTATTTTGACTTTATTACGGGACTTCCAAGAACAAGATGACACCATGACTCCATCATGGTGATTGTAGAAAAACTAAGTAAGACAACAAACTTTATACCTATACACTCTACATTTGGTATGGCTCAGGTTGCAAACATATTTATAAAGGAAATTGTTCGATTATCGAGGGTAACCAAAATGGTAAGATCTGAAATGGATGATAAATTCAATTCCAAATTTTGGTAGGCCTTATTTGCGAGGATGGGGACCCAACTTAATTTTAGTGCAACTTATCAACCCCAAACCGATGGAAAAATGAAAAGAATAAACTAGATTCTTAAGGACATGTTAAGATGTATGTCATGGATAGACCTACCAAGTGGGAAGATTTCCTACGTCTAGAAAATTTTTCCTATAATAATAACTATCAAGCTTCTATAAAGATGAGTCCTTTTGAATCCTTGTATGGAAGGAAATGCCACATGCCTCTTAGTTGGAGTCAATCAGAATACATGGTAATATTAGGACCAGATGAATTACAGGAAATGGAACAAGTGGTGCAAAAAAATAGATAGAATTTTAAAACTAAACAAGTTAGACCAAAAAGTTATGCTGACGAACAAATACCCACAAGGAATTTATGGTCACAGAGCATGTGTATATAAGAGCTAAACCAAGAAAGAGCACATTGAGGATGGGGACATGCGCTAAATTAGCACCACAGTTTTGTGGTCCTTTTGAAATCTTAGATAGAGTTGGACTAGTAGTATACCAATTGGAATTTCCCAACCACATAAAAGTACACAATGTTTCACATGTGTCTTTGTTAAAAAAATATGTTCATGATAACTCTCACATAATTTATTAGAAATTTATATAGGTGGAACCATCACGAAATTTCTTGGGAAAACCACTGCGGATATTATATTAGAGAGAGAGTTTTCTCTAGAAGAGAGCCATCACTTAGGTTAAGGTGAAATGGAAGCAACTTACACCCGAGGAGGTCACGTGGGAGATGAAAGACAAAATGAGGGAGGCTTTCCCAACATTGTGTTGGAAATAGAGGAATCAAGTGGTTAAACACTAAGGACAATGTTAAATAAAAAGGGGGAGGTGTAATACCCCTCTATTTGATACCTTTAGTGTTGAATATTTTATGCATGGACTTATTAGTGGATTGAATGGCTATGAAAGGCATGATTAAACTTTTTTGATGGTGCAATTATTCGAATTATTGTTAATAAACAAAATTGTTTGGAGAAATATTCAGGAAGGAGCACTAGAGATTAGAGATTTACTGTAAGCTTGGAAACAAATATTGGTGGTTAAGTTCAAGATGGGTCTTCCCTAAAAATCCCCTAAGAAAATCCATAGGAGAAAATAATTAGAAATAAATGGATTTAATATGGTGGGGAGAAACATCATATTAAATCACTTATTTTGAGAAAGATACTAAGTCATGGTGGAATATAACACCATGGGAGAAAAAGGAAAGCTTTAAAGAAAAATAAAGAATATTTTTCAAATAAGAAAAAAGGAGAAACAAAAGGGCCTAGGAAAAAGGGTTGGCAAACCCAAAAGAGGGACGCTGCTAAAAATCTAATATGGGGAGAATTTTTTATAAAATAAACCACCAAGGAATCAATGGGGTTGTTGATTCTGAGGGGAAGGTGATGTTATCTTGGGGGAAAGTGTTGGAGTCAGTTCATGGTAAGAAGGAATGTGCTCAGTTCCGGACTATTTTCCCATGAAGAGGTTCAGGTTAGAACTTTGGTTATGTTCCTTCATTTATTGTAAAATTTAACTAATAGTGATGTTGAGTATGTTCATTTATAGATGATGAATGGCTATTGGTCTATAGAGGTAGTAATAAGAAAACTTAAGTAGTATTTAGACTAGTATAAAAATTTTATATGTATATGCAGTATGTCTATATGTGTAGTAATTAGAAAGGAGGACTCTGTTAAGAAGAAAACTAGGTAGGATTAAAGGACAATGGATTGTTGAGGAACACTTAGCAGAAGAAAAATATAGATATAAGAAATATATATACTCACTATGGATATGTAGGAAATTAAAGTTTAAGAACATCCTTTTTCTATGATAGTTAGGAGCAACCAGATTATACTGGAAAAGTATATGTATTGAGTAATATATATATATATATATATATATATATATATATATATAACAAGATTAATATGAATTACAAAAGGTTGAATTACAAAGATGAAACTAGTACTGTTCACAGAGAGTGGGAACTCGAATAGAGACCCTGATGCATGGTTAGAATTTGTTGAAGTAAATATAAATACATGTCGAGAGAAGAATGACAATATCTAAGTTGTTGAGTGTTTTAATTTTATAGTGAGAAGCTTAGCTATTAAATATTAACAAATTGAACATTGTTCGCTCTTTTACTAAAGGTGGGATGCATAGATTTCCTTGAAACTAGGAAGGACTTGAAGTCATGTTGAATGTAAGTAGGGGGGTAGGAATCATGGTTGTAACAAAAACCTAGAAAGGAGATGACAAAACTCAGAAATTGTATGTAACTTTGCATAGCAATCCTTTGAAAGGAATAAGAAGGTTTTGGAAATGATTATATGTGAGAAGATGTATATATAACAATTTTCTGCATGCACACTATAGCACTTGAAATGTAGCATTGTGCACACATTATGAGAGTTTGTGAAGAACTTAAAGTGTGATTGCATAGATACTTTGTTTTTTCTAAATAAGTAGGTAGAATAAAGGGAATCGAACTTCCCCAACTATCTATCAGTCAAATAAAAGAATATAAATGATCATGTGAGAATTGTCTCTAAAGTCTATACGCTATGTATAGTTGAGCCTATTGACAACTAGTAACACAACACTCAATTTACTTCTAGAATTACCTTAATTCAGTTACTATAATACAAAAATGAGAATAATAATTAAATATATACCAAATGAATTACAGAGAGTATATAAGAATAACACAGTCTAAACATATACAAGCAAAAGAATTGTATAAATGTTAAGTGCATTAAATACAAAGATTGGTAATAAAGAATAGAATAAATTGCGCACTATCTATAAATACAAGGAATCATTACCAAAACTAAGGGTGGACTCTCAGTTTAGATCCTAGTGATCCAATGTGGATTGTGGTATATCTTGGGAGACAATGAGATGGAAAAGTCCCCAAGCATAGTGACATAGTCGATAGGCATTCCAAGCTCGGTTTGGTTTTGTGATCTCAATGCCGATTTTCGTGAGATCATGGTTTGGTGAGGGTTGAGGTGATATAACCTATGGATTCCCTCAGTTGTTTTTGGATTGTTTTATCCATGAGACACCACATTCATGCTTGGAATATGGCATGGGGGTGACTGGCTAAAAGAAATTTTTGGTTCAACCATGTCTATGGTTGGGTGGTACGTGGAAGTACTGAATTCGGTTGGCTCTTGCTTATGTTTAATAAAAGCTAAGTTCTCTTGATTTTATACTTGTTATTACGTGGCCTTAATGGTTTTTATTTCATTGTTACTTGCATGGTTTAATGTTGGTTATCAAAATGGTTATATGACTCGTTATAGCCAGGATTATTTCATGTATTTATTATGACTGAAATGATAATAGATGCAAAACCTAATTGATCTCAAAACAATTAAGGGAAGAGGGTGGTGATCCTTCTTGTCAAGTCTCATATGAGTTGTAACACCCTCCTCCCACATCTACCCATGCAACTAGCCAGCCAGAGTAAACATATGACGAGAGGCCACTATGATATGATTCAACATCCTAAGTCATGTTAAGGAAGCGAAACCAAAAGAAACACACCATACATACATCCAACATCAACATTTGGACCCTCAGGAACCAACCCAACCAGCCCTTGGGTCCCACTGAAATTTTTAACTACTTGACCTCTGGAAACTGACATTGTATGGGCAAGCCAGCATCTTGGGACCTCTAGACACTCTCACAAGCCTCCAAGCCAACATCCAGGTACTCTTTTTGTCAGTGTGTTTCCAGTGTCCCTGGGATTTGAGCCACTTTTCCAGGCCCAAAGCCCAATTCGCTGTCCATAATTGAATCACATCTTCAGATTTGGAAAATAACAAGGAAATGAAAGTAGAAATGCAATCACTTGAATGAGACCTTGACTGGATCCCTACTGGCCATGATAGACATTTCGTCAAACGTATCATGTATATGTAATCTACATGTGTAAATAATAGATATGAGCATAGGGATCTCATATTTAGTTGAGAATCACTAAAAGACATTGGTGCCTCAACATATTAATTGTCATTTCATCCATTAGGTCATAGCTACATTGATCATTGATTAACAAGTAAAAAAATGATGAGATCCATAAATAGTTATTGTCATAAAACACATATATCACCAGCATATTAGCAGCAGAAATACCAATGAAATCAAAGCCATGTAAACCACATATAATATAGTATAATACTCATATAAATACAAAGCGAAATAACCTCATATTGATGATGAAAAATCCAAACCAGGGATGGGACTTCCACGTTCCACTCGACTGTAGAATGGTTGAGCCAAATATCTCTTCAACCATTCACCCCCCGTGCCATATTCCAAGCATGAATGTGGGATCTCATAGAACACATGAATCCAAAACCATCCAGGGCTCCATAGACCATCCACCTCAACCCATCAAAGAGTGATTCCACCTCACGTTTGGACATCACAAAACCATCATGAGATTTTTCTTTATCCAAGCCTTCCACGGATTCTAGAATGTTTGTCCAACCAAGGATACCAGGATTAGCAATTCAACCCACATCTTTTATTGGGCTTCTATAGCATTTTTGAAACCAAGGTTTCCAGGACTAGTAACTCAACCCACCAAGTGCTTCCAGAGAATTTTTGCAGCCAAGGCTTCAATGACTAGTAACTCAACCCAAGTTGTTACAGGGTTTCTAGAGACCTTGTCCAACCAAGGTTTCCAAGACTAGTAACTCAACCCATCAAGGGATTCCAAAGATTTTATCCAACCAAGGCTTTCAGGACAAGTAACTCAATCCAAGCTGTTACAGGGCTTCCAGAGCATTTTTCCAACCAGGGCTTCTAGGACTAATAACTCAACCCAAGCTAAGGAAAAATGAGAACCAACCAAAATAAAACAAGTAAATAAACCCACAATCACCATGGCTATCTAGCAA
Source organism: Pinus taeda (assembly GCA_000404065.3). Classification (NCBI taxonomy): domain Eukaryota; kingdom Viridiplantae; phylum Streptophyta; class Pinopsida; order Pinales; family Pinaceae; genus Pinus; species Pinus taeda. The sequence goes on from APFE030672180.1 coordinate 306,576, forward strand.
ATGGTAAGGCTAGGAAATCTGCTGTTAATGTCGACATCCTCCATGCCCATGACATATTACAACCAACAAACCACATGCATATGCCATTCATGCCAAATATAGTGAGGAAAACATACATGCAACTTAGTATTTGCAAGAAAAATCCAATGTAATTGTTAATGCCGATGTTCCCTTGCGCTTTTCTCCTCTTCCTTTTCCTTCTTACTCCAAAAATCCAAGTATTCCACACCCTCCAAGAGTTCTCCAAGAAAACTTTAAGTATCCAAGAGTATGATAGAGAGAGAGAGAATAATGAGAGAACTCCAAAAATGATTTGACAAAAGGTTACCATCTAATCCTCATAAGTGTTTTTATAAATGATGTCTCTTTTCTTCATTTTCCATTATTTCCATTCAATTTGCTCCTCACATGCAACTTGTGACCTTTCACCTCCCTTTTCTCATAATTTCCATTATTTTCATAAATAAATGTGCCAAAAACGCCATTTTTCCTTTCCAAATCCTTCGACATTTCCTTTGCCAATTTCCTTAGCCATTAATAACCAAATGAAAACCCATACTAGGATGTTTGGAATAAGTGCCCCATCAACTCTGGTTATTATTTTTCCTTTATTAACTTTTATTAAATGAAATTTTCACTAGGGCTGTTAGAGAACCCTTCCCCTTGGGGGAACACCATACTTGGTGTTCAAGAACATGTATAACCACAAAACTACTATAAGAAAAGTATATTTCCAATGAAGCTTTATAACTTAGCTCGATGCAATATTTACAATTATAATCTTGTTGAGAAGCACATCAAAATGAAAACATAACAACCTAACATCATAATGACATGACACCCATACTGCTTATTAGATATTTATAACATATATCATCGCAATAGTTACATCCATATACATATTTACATATACCAAGCATCACCAAAACATGTACCAAACATATCCCAAGACATATACCAAAACACCATACCAAAATTGCTTTGCCTCAACTGGTAAAAAAGGAAGGATACATAGCCTACATCTGATTTTCCATCTCCCATGTAGCTTCATCGGTCCCAAAGTGCTTCCATTTTACTTTAACTTGCTTGATTGCTTGGTCCGGAGCATGAGCACCTTTTTCTGCAATGTACACTCAGGCTCCTGCTGGAATTCTCCATTTGGTTCCACCTGAAATACAAACCAGTCAATCACATGATTATCATCTCTAACATACTTCTTATGAAATGACACATGGAAAACATCATGGAATTTCACAGTCAGAGGAAGTGGAAGTCAATGGGCTACTGGCCTAGTCCTCTCAACAATGCTAAATGGTCCACAAAACTATGGTTCCAGATTGGCACATGATCCAATATGTAAGGAGCTCTTTTTTGGTTTGATGTGCAAGTACACATGTTCCCCAACCTGGAGCTCCTTGAAAAACTTGTTCTAATATGCATAACTCTTCTGCGTATCCTATGCTGCCTTTAGATTCTTCTTAATCACCTACATTTCCTATTCCATGTCTGCCAACATGTTTGGTCCAATCAAAACCCTGTTGACTGGATCACTCCAACTGACATGAGTATTAAAACTCCACCCATGCAATGCCTCAAATCGACTCATCTTCAAATATTATTGATACCAATTATTGTAAGTGAACACTACCACTGGAAGATACTCTTCCCACTTTCATTGCTAATGCATCACATACATCCTCAACATGTCGTCCAATATCCTATTGACCCTCTCTATCTATCCATCTGTTTGTGGATGATAAGTTATATTGAAGGCCAACTCTGTACCCAAACTTATGAATAACTCCTTCCAAAACTTGGAAGTGAACTTGGCATCCCTCCCTAACACAATATTCTTTGGAACACCATGCATTTTGAACACATCTTTGATGAATATATATGTTACCTCGCTAATTGAGAATGTAGACTTCACTAGAAGGAAATCTACAACATTTTTTAGCCTATCCAAAACAACCATGATGGAATCATGTTGCCTCACTATCCTTGGCAAACATGTGATGAAGTCCATGGAAATGAATTCCCATTTCCACCCTAGAATCGAAATTGGCTATATCAGTCCACCTGCATGTTTACGTTCTGCATTCACATGACGACAATCAAAACACCTAGCCACAAACTCTGCTACATCCCTCTTTAGGTTTGACCTATAATAAAATCTCTTCATTATAGTCAATGTCTTTTGATAACTTGGGTGACCCAAATATGGTTCTGCATGAAACTCTCTTAAGATCACCTTCCCGATCTCACTACTATTTGGCACATATATCTTGTCTCTGAATCTAAACAATTTGTTTGTTGTAAGGCCATAGTCCACATCATGTGCACCTACACTTGTACCTGTACCTCAACTATCATTTGTACCTGTACTTGTACTTCCACTTGTACTTGTACATGTACACTACTACAACCTATGCATAATCTACATATATTTGACATCTTGTTGGCCTAATTGCAAGATCCTATCTTGTAAATTTGTCCCATAAGAGCTCATAGCTGTTAAATGATTTACCTGTATCTGCCTACTAAGAGCATATGCCACTCTAGTCTCTTTGCCTTTGATGTACCTAATCTCAAAATTGAACTCACTGATCATAGCCAACCACTGAGCCTTCCTACCATTTAGATTCGACTGGTCAAACAGATACTATAAACAACTATGACCACTCATCAATGTAAACCTCCTGCACAGAAGATAATGTCTCCACATCTTTAATGGATGTATAATCATTTCTAACTCAAGATCATGTGTGGGGTAGTTTTGCTCATGCTCATCCATTTCTCACGACTAATAGCATACCACCTAGCCATCCTGCATAAGGACTCCACCAGGTTCTTTCTTACGAGCATCTATGCATACTACAAACTCTTTGTCTGAATCTACAATCTTTAACATTGGTGTGTGTCAACAACTTCTTCAGATGTTCAAAACTAGCCTGATACTCCTTTGTCCATTCAAACTTATTACCTTTGCTCTGCAATGATGTGATAGGATAAGAAATCTATGATAAGTTCCTGATGAACCTCCTATAATAGCCTCTCAACCCCATAAATATCTCGCCTCATCTACATTCATAGGAGCTTCCCACTCCATTATGGCCCTTATATTTTTGGATCTAATGCAATGCCCTCCTTGGAAACAACATTTCCCAAGTAATGTGCCTCAGTCTTAAAGAAACTACACTTGTTGAGCTTAGCATACAACTGATGTTCTTTCAACAACCTCAACACTACTGTTAAATTCTTGGTATGCTCTTCCTCATTTTTAGAATATACCAATATTTCATCAATGAATACAATAAAAAACTTGTACAAATACCGACGCAATACAATATTGATCAAGGACATAAATGTAGTTGGAGCATTAGTCAAACCAAATGGAAATACAAGAAACTCATAATGCGCATACCTAGTTCGGAAAGTTGTCTTGTAAATGTCCTCCTCTTTGACGTGTACCTGGTGGTATCTCGATCTCAAGTGAATCTTAGAGAACACTGTTGCTCCCTTTAGATGATCAAACAAGTCATCAATCCTCAGCAACAAATACTTGTTCTTGATGGTCACTTTGTTCAATTTCTTGTAGTAAATGTATAATCTGAGAGTACCATATTTCTTCTTTACAAACAATAGCGGTGCACTCCATGGTGATACACTTGGCCTAATGTACCCCTTGTCCAACACTTCCTTCAAATGTAGCTTCAACTCCACCAACTCATGTGTTCTCATCGTGTAAGGTGATTTTGATGCTAGAGCTTCCGTTGGCATCAACTCAATAGAAAATTATACCTCCTTGTGATGTGGAAACTCTGAAATATCTTGAGAAAATACATCCTTGAACATCTGTAAAATTGGGTACTTTCTCAACACATCTGCATCCTCAACTTTCTTACCTTTGTCACTAAGAATGTCCACTACAAATAACACACACCCTTTCTTGCGACTACACTTTTCTTGCATAGTTGTCACCATCCTAACTGATGTGGATTTCTTCTTTCCTTGCAAGACTCTTGGTTCTCCATTATCATCCAAGAATTCAATGTCTTTGTCATAACAATCCACCTTATTTCTCTGAAGATACTATTGAATTTCCACAATCTTGGGTCTAAGATAGAATCTTAAAATCTCTGACGCTATCAAAACAAGAAAGTCAACATAACTACTTTTCACAATGGAACATAAACAACGGTAAATCACACATGCACAGAATATGGATGACTTTTTTACAATTTCCAACCCAACTTTGTTATATTAAACAACATATAATGCAATAGTCCGGGGATTCCGTACCAGGGATAATGGCCCTCATACATCCACTCGTACAAGATACAAAACGGGGGTTTGGTGTTAGTACATCGACAACCAATCTACCCTAACCAAGATACTCTGACCATATGGTTGATGTAGTGGACTTTCTCAGCTCTCCTTGGTCATACCCTGTACATGCCAGGGCCTTTGGCTCCTGATCTGCAACTCCTACCTCTATCACTTCTCCAAGTCAATCTAGGCACTGAATCTCAGGTCTCCAATCTGCTTTCTAGTTGTGCCTTCGTCCATCAAGGCCACAACACATCAAGACTCCTCTAGAGTTGTTTGCAGCTCCACTTATGAACAACTCTCAGTTGCCCACTACTACTCCTCAGCTACTCACGGACTTCAATCCACTATGGTCTTCGTGTGTTGCACCAATGAAGAGCAACATTGGGCATGGAGTGCTGCCACCTATCACTACGAGATGTCCATCTCCCATAATGAACATGGGATAGGAGGACTTCCCATCATCTATTATAGATTCCCTTCTCCACACAGACGTCTTGAGCTCCACAAACTACTCATGGATGATCAGACCATTGGGCTCAACAAATTCCTCTCTCACAACTACCTTTTTCCATCAAGGTGTTGCATACCGAGATCCAACTTGGACACTATCTCGCTATCCTCGTGTAGGCCATAAGTTCCCAATCACGTCCACACTTGGTCGACTGTCACATTTCTCTCCAACAGACTATGAGTGACCAATCCTTGTTGTAACATTTTCTCCTAGTTTGGGCCTCCAACACCTAGGAACGCCTTCCACATGGATGCTAATAGACTTCCAAATTGTTGTATTCTAGGACATCATCCACTAGCATCAATTCAACCTTAACACATAAATACATTACATACCTTGCCCATTCCTTCTCTCGCATGTTCCTGCACTCACATTCCTACACTATTATGTTCCTACAACCACGTTCCTGCACTTTCGTTCCTTCACTCGTGTGTTCCTGTACTCATGTTCCTGCACTTGTGCATTCTTGCACTCATTCATTCCAACACTCGCCATCCTACATTTGAGATGGATTTCTTGATGTGTAGACTATGAAAGATGCTTCCTGGATGTGTTAAATGACTCTCCTCCACCTTATATTTGTAAATAATAGAAAGGGATCCACGAATTAGTGAAGAGACACATCTATTGGCCAAATTTTACTTCAAGCCCCCATGACTTGAAAACCATTAATTACTTGTCAAATTCAAAAATTCATTTCTCCACTTCTACAACTTAGAATTTGATGATTATCAAAGCATTGGATTCTCCTTTCTACCCTCTATCATCTCATGCCATCAGATGTAGAAAGCTTCTTCGAGAATTTCCCCAAACACGATTGCGTGGAAAACCCCAGGCGTGGGTTCTAAGCCCACAAGCCTTCTTGTGGCGCTTTGACCTCCAAACCTCAAACAATAGGGCTTGGAGTACCTCCCAAGCTACACAAAAATCAACACTCCCTCTTAGTTAGGGAGGTATGTCCAAGACTAGGAAGTAACCATCATGATTCGATGACGAAACTAGCCCATCTGGCATCCATCACTACATTATACCTTGTAAATGAATTCAGTAATCTTGGTAGTGCCTATGCCTCATCATATTTGAACCTGAAGATCCCAAAACTCCATAGGTATTCTCGCTTTGAGGATAAAATCCCTTTGAGCCTACATGATTTCCATTGGCTCAATTGTGCAAGAACTCATCCTCCTAGACTAAATACCACTCATGAAAATCCCACCAATCTCAGATATGCAACATCATGATCTAATGATGACTCTAGCCTGCCAATTTGAAGTCCATCACATGAAGCCATTTCTATCAACTTGATCTCATCCATGTCAAAGTAACCCTCGCTTTGTCCCAACCATACATGATAAGACATAGGAATTCCACGATTTACAAACCACCACAAAACATACCAAAGTGCACCAAGTTCACCAACGTTCCTCCAGAACTCCCAGTCCATCTCATCATTTAGTCTATCAAGACCACATCTCCATGTCTTCAGCTGAACCCTCTGCTCCATGATCTCGACACCCACAACTTTGTATCAGTTGCTTTGCTATGCACTGTCTCAGTTATTGTCCCTGAAAGTAGCTCAAATATTCTCTAATAACATGTTGAATTTCCAAGATCCTCAATCTAGGATATAATATTAAAATGTATGATGCTACAAAACCAATAATCTCAATAGAAATACTTTTCAAAGAGGTATATAAATAACATTAAATCACACATGCACAAAATATGGACAAATTTTTACGATTTTCAACCCAACTTCGCTATATTAAACAACATATAATAAAATAGTTTAGGGATCTTGTACCAGGGATAATGGCCCTCATACATCCACTAGTACAAGATAAAAAACTAGGGCTTGGTGTCAATACATCGAAAACCAATCTACCCTCAATAAGATACTCTAACTATCTGGTTGATGTAGTCGACTCTCTCAGATCCCCTCGGTCATACCTTGTACCTACCCTGTCCTTCGGCTCCTGATCTGCAACTCCTGCCTCTATTAATGCTCCAAGTCCATCTGGCCACTTAATCTCAACTATCCATTTTGCTCTCTAGTTGTACCTTCATCCATCAAGGCCACAACAAATCGAGACTCTTGTCAAGTTGTTCATAGCTCCACTTGTGAACAAGTCTCAATTGCACACTGTTGCTCCTCAACTACTCAGGGACTTCAGTCCACTATGGTGTTCCTGCACTGCACCAATCAAGACCATCAGAGGGCACGAATGGCTTCCACCTATCACTGCAAGATGTCCATCTCCCACAATGAACATGGGCTATGAAGACTACCCAACATCTATTGTACATTTCCTTCTCCACACACGTCTCACGCTCCACAAACCACTCTTGGTTGATCAAACACTTGAGCTCAACAACTTCCTCTCTCATATCTACCTTTTTCCATCAAGGCGTTGCTCACGAGGATCTAATTTGGACATTATCTCATTGTCCTCTAGTAGACCATAAGTGTCCTCAACACTTGTTCCACACCCACATTGCCCTCCAATAGTCCATGAGTGACCACAAATCAACTTATACAACCAATCCATGCCCAATAACATACTGTATGATCTGAATGGAAATACATTCAAATGTGATATGGTAGGCATACCATTCAAATAAAATGCATAAGCTCTTACCCAATGATGAACTCGCTTATTTTCACCTGTAGCCAATTGCACTAACCAATATTATGCATGGAATTCCTTAGTCAAACCACACTTACTGACCTAGTCAAGAATAACATAGCTATAACTAGATCCAAAGTAAATCAAAACAGAAATAAGTCGATCATAAAGCTTACTTCCCATCTCAATGATAGATTCTTGATAGTCTGCATGTTCGTTATCCAATGCTGCATAAATACGAGGAACACTCTAACCAACATCGCCAATATTCTATGCCTCTTGCACACTACATATCTGAGGCCTACCACCTTGATTCTATGGGAAATATCTCCTGTGATGATCCTCACTTCAAGTCCAACACTCTATAGGCTTCCAACCTCCACCCTTATTCTTCTCCTCAGATCAATGTCCCTGTCCTCTATATGATGCACTAAATCTCTTAGGTTGTTAAAAATTCTCCTTATCACCTTAATCATGTGGTCTTACTAGCTTCTTGTCCCATTTTCCTTTGTTCTTTGCATTTTGTTTCTATTCTGGCTTAGTCTTGGACTTGTGCTTCTATTTTCATAGCAATGATTTAACTTCTGCATGGCCTCCTCCAATGATCTAGGCTCATCAAACTCAATCCTATGTTTGAATGCCATTGGTAATGCACTAGTGAATCTCTAAATATTGGCCTTCTCCTCCTTCAGGTAAGGCACATAACTCAGTAGCTCCAAGAACATGCTAGTGTAGTCATCATCTGTCATAGACCCCATATTTAGCTCATATAATTCTTTTTCCCAATCATCAAAGTATCTCTTTGACAAATACTTCTTCTTGAATAGCAGCTCAAACTCACTCCAAGTCAAATATTCCTCATGTATTTCTCTGAAATTCTTCACATATTCCCACCAAATATTTGTTTTACCTTTAATACAAAATGTAGCTACTTTGGCTTTCATGTTCTCTAAATAATCATGCAACCTGAAGAACTTCTTCATACCAAGAAACTATGCCTTTGCATCTTATGATTTCTTCATCTCTCCATCAAAAGTAGGTGGCTTTTCTTCCTTAAACTCATATGGAAAGTATCACCTATCACTCCTCTTGTAAGGATGATAACAATATCGATCATCATGCCTGTCAAAACTAGAAATAGAATGGTACTTATGTCTAGCCCTCCTCTTATCCAAAGTGTCCAAAATTTTTCCATATCTGACCATGTCACCATTATCTAAACTGTGACCACCATGCGAGCTACTACCATATGCCCCATTAGTTTTTTCCTCCTTGTCATCGTTGATCCGAAGTTTTCCCTGTCACTACAAATCTAACAAGCCATGAAGTATCATTGCATTTACCTTTGCTAGCTTCTCCTGTGCTTGTATGATTCTTTCATTATCTGCCTTACTACTCCTTATTTCTTCCTTTCAGCTTCTGAGTATATTTTCCAAATGAGAAGAGTTCCCAACACCATACTTCTCTTCTAATTCATAGGGAGAGTCTCTATAGTATACCATATTGCTAGCCATTTGATATTTCTACTTGCAAAGTATATCATTTCAGCTAAACCAAATCACAATAAACCAACATACCTTATTATAGACTAGGGAGGATATCTTGTCTACAAGATCAAAAAACCAGCATGATACATGTATAACATAATCATGCCAGCATATAGAAACATAGAAAATAAGCATATAACCATGCAAATGTCATTCTAGCTAGGTTCCAATCATCAATGCATGACCTTATCAACAATGCATACCATGACCTCATGCATGACAAGGTCCATTTCACCTTTGTACACTTTACCACATATATAATCAATCCGTAACCAACGACACACATACATAAACACAGGTAATCAAGCATAACCGAATGATACTTGATGCCAAACCTACAATAATTATATACATGAAACCAAGCATATAATAATGCAACCTAACATACAAGAATGTAACGAAGCATACAATAATGATACATGTACGTGACATATAACAATATGTAACTAGTCATACACTCACAATGATGCACTCCCAATAACAACATCAAGTTCCACATGAAGACATCACTACAACCATGCTCAACATCATGCAAATACAACAAGAACATGGAATGCAAGTGTAAGAGACACACATGCAACTGACATGCATGCATGACCAACACATGGCTCATCTAATCTGAGGGGTGAACCATGCTCTGATACCACTCTGTAACAACCTACTCCCACATCTACCCAAGCAACTGACTGGCAAGGGTAAACATGTGATGAGAATCCACTATAATATGATTCAACCTCCTAAGTAACGTTAACAAAGTGGAACCAACTGAAACACACCATAAAGAAATCCAACATCAGCATTAGGACCCATAGGAATGAACCCAACCTTTCCGCAAATTATCCCCTGAGTCCCACTGGCATTTTGGACTACTTGACCTATGGAAACTCTCGTGCTATGGGCATGCCATCATCGAGGGACCTCTAGATGCTCTCACAGGCCTACAAGCCAGCATCCAGGGACTCTTTTTGTCAGTGTTGTGCCAACATCCCCAGGGTTTCAGCCACTTTTTTAGGCCAAGAGCCTAGGTCATTGTCTACAATTGAATCACATCTTCATAACAATAAAATAACAAGGAAGTGATAGTATAAATGCAATCACTTGAATGAGGCCTTGACTGGATTCTTACTAGCCATGCCAACAATTTCATAACACGTATCATGAATATGTAATCTACAAGATTAAATAATAGATCTAAGCATAGGGGTCTTATTCTTAGCTGAGAATTTCTAAGAGACATTGATGTCTCAACATATTAACTTCCATTTCATCCATTAGATCATAGATACATTGATCATTCATTTACAAGTAAAAACATGACAATATCCATACATGGATACTATCATAAAACAAATATATAACTACCATAATAGAAGCAAAAATACTAATGAAATCACAACCATATAAACCACATATAATCCTTTATAATACTCATAAAAATACAAAGAGAAATAACCTCATATTGATGATGCAAAATCCAAACCAGGGATGGGACTTCCATGCTTCACTTAACTATATAATGGCTGAGCCTAATCTCTCTTAAGTTATTCAACCCCATGCCATATTGTAAGCATGAATGTCGGATCTCATAGAACACATCAATCCAAAACCATCTAGGGCTTCTAGAGGCCATCCACCCCAACACATCAAACAATGATTCCACCTCACAGTCGGACATCAAAAAACCATCATTAGATTGGTCTCTTTCCAATCCTTCGAGGGGTTCCAGAGCGTTTTTCCAACCGAGGCTCCCAGGATGAGTAATTCAATCCTCAAATTTTACCGGGCTTCCAGAGTGTTTTTCCAACTAGGGAATCCAGGACAAGTAACTCAACCCACCAAGGGCTTCCAGAGCATTCGTCCAACCAAGGCTTCCATGACTAGTAACTCAACCCAAGTTGTTATAGGGCTTCCAGAGTGTTTGTCCAACATACGCTTCGAAGGCTAATAACTCAACCCAAGCTAGAGGAACATGAGAACCAACAAAAACAAAACAAGGAAACAAATCCATGATCACCATGGCTATAACAAACTTGGTAAAAAATTATGTAAAAATATATAAGGCCACGGTTGATGGGACACGCATTCTAAGCTAAATGGTGGGAAAAAAGTCCTAGCAGGTGTTCATGTAGGTTATTATGGCTAAGGAAATTGAAAAAAGTAATGGAAAATACTTTGGAAAGGCATGAGGCATTTATTGGCATTTTATTTGAGAAAATAATGGAAATTAGGAGAAAAGGAGTGTGAAAGGTCGCAGGTTTCATTGTAGGAGGAAATTGAAGGAAAATAATGGAAAATGAAGAAACTAGAGGCCTCATTGATAAAAAGGCTTATGAGGATTAGTGGGCAGGCTTGGTCACTGTAACGTTTTGTGAATTTAGTTTTGGAGCTCTCTCGTTATTCTCTCACTCTATCATATTCTTGGAGACTTAGAGTTTTCTTGGAGAACTCTTGGAGGGAGCGGCATACATGGATTTTTGGAGCAAGAAGGAAAATGAAGCGCGGGAAAGTGCAAGAGGACATTAGGATCAACAGCTACATCAGATTTTTCTTGCAGATACCAAGTTGCATGTATGGTTTCCTCACTATCTTTAGCATGCATGGCATATGCATGTGCTTTTTTATTGTTATCTATCATGGGCATGGAGGATGATCAGGATTGACAGTGGATTGCCTAACCTTTCCATTTCTTGGATAGTCATGGATATTGTGGATTATTTCCTTCTTTTTTTTTGGTTGGTTGTCATGTTTCCTTAGCTTGGATTGAGTAATTAGTCTTGGAAGCCCTGGTTGGACAAATGCTCTAGAAGCCTTGTAACAAATTAGGATGAGTTCCTAGTCTTAGAAGCCTTGGTTGTACAAATGCTCTGAAAGACCTTCGTGGGTTAAGTTACTAGTCCTAGAAGCCCTGGTTGGAAAAATGCTTTGGAAGCCCGGTAAAAGTTGTGGGTTTAATTACTAGTCCAGGAAGCCATGGTTGGAAAAGCACTCTCTAAGCCCTGGAAGGATTGGATAGAGACCAATCTGATGATGTTTTTGTGATGTCCAACCATGAGGCGGAATCATTGTTTGATGGGTTGATGTGGATGGTCCCTAGAAGCCCTGGATGGTTTTTGATTGATGGGTTCTATTAGATCCCAAATTCATAATTGGAATATAGCATGTGGGTGAATGACTGAAGAGAGATTTGGTTCAGCCATTCTATGGTCGGGTGGAACGTGGAAGTCCCATCCAGGGTTTGGATTTTGCATCATCAATATGAGATTATGTCTCATTGTATTTCTATGATTATTATACTGGATTATATGTGGTTTATATGGTTGTGATTTCATTGGTATATCTACTGTTATTATGTTGGTTATATGTGTGTTTTATAATAGTAGCTATGTATGGATCTCATCATGTTTTTACTTGTAAATGAATGATCAATGTATCTATGACCTAATAGAGGAAATAGAAGTTAATATGTTGAGGCATCATTGTCTCTTAGTGATTCTCAGCTAATAATGAGACCTCTCTGCTCAGATTTGTTATTTACACATGTAGATTACATAATCGTGATATATTTGATGAAATGCCTATCATGGCTAGTAGGGGTCCAGTCAAGGTATCATTCAAGTGATTGCATTTATACTGTCCTTTCGTTGTCATTTTATTTTTCTGAGTATGTGATTCAATTCTAGGGAGTGACCTGGGCTTTTGTTGGGTTGTGTTATATTCTTTCCATGTAGTTAACAGGGGGTTTGAAGGACACCCGTAACCCAACTTTATGGGGTCCAGGGTAGCGCCCTGGAAAATTTTGGTTTTGGACCCTATGTTAGGTTGGGGAGACCCACCTATGGTTTTGTGCATGATTTTCACACATGTTTTTTGGACGCCATGGTTTTCGGTCCATGGTATTGGATGCGATGGTTTTCGGTCTATGGTATTGGATGCTTCGACATGCATAAATATGTATTGTAACATTGAAAGGAACATAATGAAAAATCAAGCTGGTAGTCTCAATTTTGGGATCTAGGGGAAAATCTCTATGTATATGAGTTTTATGTGTTATGATCTTGCATTCTTTATTTTTTGTGTTTTAGAATTCATATGTAGGTAATTTTTGTATGGGGTTAAAACCTACATTTGGTATCAAAGTTGTTTTGGCTACAAGGGGACGCCTTTGTTGCTGAGCGGTTTTGCTCGGGCCTGTGGTAGACCCTGTTTACTGGGAGATCTGTGAGATTGATTCTAGTGGTGAAAGGAGATGGTGATTAGTAGAAAGATAGAGATCGAGAAATTTAATGGCGAGAGTTTTGAGTTGTGGAAACTAAATATGGAGGATCTGTTGGTGGATAAAGACCAGTGGATTGTGGCAGATCCGGGTACTAAACCAACGAGAGTGTCCGATGAAGAATGGAAGAAGTTGGATTGAAAGGCAAAGAGCACAATACAATTGTGGGTCTTAGATTCAGCATTGTTGAATGTATCAAGGGAAGCTACGGCGAAGGCTTTGTGGGACAAGTTAGGGACTTTGTACCAATCTAAGTCTCTAGTGAATAAACTATTCTCGTGCAAAAAGCTGTATAACCTGAGGATGAAAGATGGAGACTTGGTGACAGAGCATCTAAATGCATTTAATACTATGGAAAATCAGTTAGCATTTGTTGACATTAAAATTTCAGAAGAAGATAAGTGCATCAGTTTTTTGTGTTCTCTACCAGATTCGTGGGATAGTTTGGTTATTGCAATAGGTAGCAATGCAACTGCCTTGCATTTTGATGAAATAGTCTCATCCTTACTGGTGGAGGAGATGAGACAGAAAAATATGGAGAGCCAAAATGGTGATGCCTTGTCTGTACGAGGGTAGACCCATAACAGAAACAAAAATAAGTCATCGAGTGGGAGATCTAAATCTAAAGGGAGATCTAAATCTCCAGGAAAACTTGTAAAGGTGGTGTGTTGGAAATGTGGAAAGGAAGGACACTACAAAAGGGACTGTAAATCTAAAGCTCCTGACAAAGGAAAGGGATCTGATGAGGATCCTTCTGTAGAGGCGAAAACCACCTCAAATGAAGGTGGGAATGTGTACTTGGCTTCTTCAAGTACACATGTAGATCATCAGGCATGGTTGATTAACTCAGGTGCATCCTTTCACTTCACTCCCCATAGAGAGTGGTTCTGCGAGTGTGAGAAATATGATGGTGGTCATGTCTTCTTGGGGGATGACAGGAAGGCTAGAATTGTTGGTCATGTAAAAGTAAAGTTGAAGTTGCAAGGTGGAAGGGTTAGAACGTTTCCAGGTGTTCTACATATTCCTGCATTGGCCAGAAATATGATTTCTATTAGCAAGATGGATGATGCAAGTGTAAAAACAATGTTTGAGAAGGATACCTGCAAGATGGTACAGAGAGCACTGGTATTGATGTGGGGAGTTCAGATTCAAACTCTGTACAAGCTACAAGGTAGCATTGTTGTTGATGGGTGCAATAGTTCTGTGGTTCCTGAAAGTGGAGCAAAAAATATAGTGGTCTATGGAGAGAAGATCATGCTGTGGCATCAAAGGCTTCAACATATTGGAGAAAAGTCCCTTCAGATACTTCATGGTAAAGGTATGGTAGAAGGTATGAGTAATAGCTCTTTGGATTATGATTTCTGTGAAAATTGTGTATATGGGAAGCAAAATCTGGTGAGTTGCACCTCTGGTAGTAAGAGGGCGAAACATATATTAGAACTTGTGCACAATGATGTGTTTGGATAGGCGAAGGTTCCATCACTGGGTAAGTATGTGTACTATGTATCATTTATAGATGACTTCTCAAGGAATACATGGATATATTTCCTTAAGAAGAAATCTGAAGTCTTTGACAAGTTTAAATA